>CAUYUJ010000173.1:43557-64660 GCA_963575745.1 Prorocentrum cordatum
ACAACAACACCAACAACAACACCAACAACAACAACAACACCAACAACAACAACAGCAACTACAACAACAACAATAAAACAAACCAAAAACGATAACAACAACAAACAGCAACAACGACAACAACGACGACAACCACAACGACAACAACAACAACATCAACACCAACAACAACAAAAACAACAACAAAAACAGGTGCGAGCCCCGGAAGGAGCAGCGTGTAATTGAAGCAATAGAATGGTTACCGGAGGGGGAGATAAACTGTGATTGTTCTGTAGACACGAGAATTCAACGACCAAGCTGAGACTGATAGCTCTCATCTGCTCGTACGTCACCCAACATGTATTTACAAAGCACTCGATGCTTGCCGTCTCCGTGTTCGATCGTCTTCCCTTTGGGGTGAATCTTCCTTGCCTGTCAAGTGCACTTGGCACAAGCTGTAGAATACAAATAGAAGGGACGAAAGAAAAAGGGACACGAGAAAGCGAGCAGGACACGAGAAGGGGGGGGGAAAGAGAGATGGACGAGGACTGAGGTGGAAAACGATGTTGCAGAAAGGAGGAGACATGAGCAAACAAATTGGCAGAGGGACCCTATCGAGCAGGTCAGGTCGGCGGTAGACAAACCTCCCTTTAGTAAACCTCCCTCGAATGAGAACGGCCCAAGACCGAAACCGACGGATTTGGACCCGAAAAAGTTACGGCCGTGACGCCCTCTCGCGAACCGAAAACGGCCAATTCGCCAATCAACGTGTCAGGGTAGGAGGTCTATCAACCTCCGATCTGGCGTGGGGACCCTAACGAGCGGGTCGGGCGAGCGGACCCTAACGGGCTGGTCGACTGGGATCTCGATGAAGGCGGGCGGGCTTCCAAGCAGGCGAACGCGCGGACCGTAACGGGCGGGTCGGGCGGACGGACCCCAACGGGCGGGTCAGGCGGGTGGGCCCCGACGGACGGGCTGGGCGGGCCGAGCGTTGCAGCGAACGTCACGGATTGCGAAGAAGTCTCCGGCGAGAGCACGGTTGCTGCGCAACTTGCGAGGAGGTGTCGTGCGAGAGCGTGGTCCCTGGGCTTTGAGAGCGTAGCGCCTAAGCAACTTGCGAGAAGTCCCAGGCGAGACCAGGTGCAGAATGTGAGGCTCAACGCTTTTCCGTACAAAAAACAAATGCGAACCCACGAGGGGAGACATTTCCATGGAAGCAAATCCGGCGTGTGAGGGGGATCAACATACTTATTCTGCAGAAAGGAAAGCCAGCAACAACAACATCGCCATCGCCATCACCATCAGCAACCTCATCAGCAGCAGCAGCATCATCTGCAGCACCAACATCATCATCACCCTTTATCATCCGCATCATCACCATCATCATCACCATCATCATCACCATCATAACAACCACCATCATATTCGTCGGCCGATTCATTGGTATCCTCTCTAATCACTCTCGCCCTCCTGCACGCACGCAACCCCTCTCGCTCTCCCTCTTCGTACCCCATCACTCCTCATCCTTATATTTCCTCCTCCCTCATACCTGCTATTCCTTCCCATCCTTCCGCCCTACATACTCCCTTCCTCTGTATGTATCCCTCCCTCCTCAACATCTGTCGTCCCCTTTTTCCTCACCCTTCCGCCTCCTCCTGCTCCCCCTCCTTCTCCTCCTCCTCCTCCTACTCCTCCTCCTCCTTCTCCTCCTGCCCCGGAGGGGCACCCCCATAAGCAGGGTGTCGGGTCAAAGCGCCCCCTGATGCAGGCGGAGAGCATCGGGCCTTCGAAATCCAAACCCCCGTGCCGCGGGGACGGCCCCCAAAGCGGGGTCTCCTTCCCCAAGAGGACCGCCAGGTTCCACAGCTCCGTTGGGGCGGCGCGGGGTTCCCCCCCCCCCGCGTTCGCCGCCTCGGCGCAGGTCGGGCGGCCCTTCCCCCCTGTTGTCCGTCCTCGTCCGTCGTTTTCTCATTTTCTTTTCGTTCTCGTCGTCGTGTCGCGTTGTGTTTCGGTCCCTGGGTCCAACAACATTCTCCTGGATCCCTTGGGCGGCGGGGGGCCGTTGTTTGGGCCGTTTCTGTACAAGGGTGGTACGGTTGGTCCCTTGTGCAGTGCGCGGCGGGGATCTCTCGCTGCCCTTTGGGCTCGGTTTTTCACGGCTCGACCGCTTCGCCCGTGGGCCGTGTGCGCGGGGCCCCGTGGGAGGCCCTGGGCGCCCAATGGGGCGCCCAGCGCCTCCACGTTGGGCGAGGGCTGTAGCGCCGCGGTGAACAAAAAAACCTCCTCCTCCTCCTCCTCCTCCTCCTCCTGCTCATCATCATCATCATCCTCCCCCTCCTCGTCCTACTACTACTACTACTACTACTACTACTACCACCACCACCACCACCACCACCACTACTACTACTACTACTACTACTACTACTACTACTACTACTACTACTACTACTACTACTACTACTACTACTACTACTACTACTACTACTACTACTACTACTACTACTACTACTACTACTACTACTACTACTACTACTACTACTACTACTACTACTACTACTACTACTACTACTACTACTACTACTACTACTACTACTACTACCTACTACTACTACTACTACTACTACTACTACTACTACTACTACTACTACTACTACTACTACTACTACTACTACTACTACTACTACTACTACTACTACTACTACTACTACTACTACTACTACTACTACTACTACTGCGACGACGACGACGACTCCTACTACGACGACAACGACGACGACGACGACGACTACTACTACTACGAGTGCTACTACTACTAACACTACTACTACTACTACTACTACTACTACTACTACTACTACTACTACTACTACTACTACTACTACTACTACTACTCCCTCTCGTTCTCCGTCTCCTCCTCCTCCTCCTCATCCTCCTCCTCCTCCTCCTCCTCCCCCTCCTCCTCCTTCTCCTCCTCCTCCTCGTCCTCCTCCTCCATCTCCTCGTCCTTTTCTGGGGTGTGAGGAGAAAGAGTTGGGAGAAAAGGAATGAGAAAGGAGGGGGAGTGGACAAGGGAGGGAGAGAGGACGGAAAGGAGGAGAATGGACTGAGGAAAGCAGGAGTTCCTGAGTTCCTCCCGTCCTTATCCTCCTTGAGATGTTTCCTCCCTTTTTCCCTCACTCCTCCTGCGCCTCCTCCTTTATCCTCCTCCTCCTCAGCCAGCGTCCCGGTCAGGTTCAGGGCGACCATGAGGTTGCAGAGCGCCCCGAACCAGTCGCTTTCCACAAAGCTCAGGCACTGCCAGGGCAAGAACGTGGGAGACGGACGAGGGGTGGAGGAGGAAAAGAAAGGAGGATATGGGGGGAGCATGAAGAGACGGGAAGGGAAAGGGGAGGGACAAGGAGAAAGACATAGGGAAACAGCACAAGATCATCCAGATACGCCACATCCCTCTCGCTCGTCCCATACATCTTCATCCACCTCCTCCTCGCCATAGTCATCTTCATAGAGTGAACCACCACCCTGATCATCATCATCACCATCCGCAGCACCATCAACAGATGTACCCGCATCAGCATCAGCATACGCAGCATCGTCATCATCAGCATCATCATAATATTCATCAGCATCATCATCATCATCATCATGATCATCATCATCATCATCATCATCATCATCATCATCATCATCATCATCATCATCATCCTCATAATAATCATCATCATCATCGTCATCATCATCATCATCATCATCATCATCATCATCATCATCATCACCTGTATCGTCATCATCATCATCGTCGTAATCATCATAATCATCACCACCACCATTATCGTCATCATCATGATCGGCACCATCACCATCATCACCGTGATAGCCTCCCCATCACAAGCATGATCATCAGCATCATCATCATGACCATCGCCATCACTAGCATGATCCTCTTCTTATCATACTCCTCCTCCTCCCTCACCCCCTCCCCCTCCGCACCCGTCTACTCGTTCTTCTCTTCCTGATAAGAGGGAGAGGGAGGAGGAGGAGGAGGAGGAGGAGGAGGAGGAGGAGGAGGAGGAGGAGGAGGAGGAGGAGGAGGGAGGAGGCGGCACAAATGCCAGCTGGTCGGGTGGGCGACCCCACTCTGCACGGGGAGCAGGGGGCGCTCAAAACTTCACCACCGTGTTGGGAAAGTTCCCCAACGAGGCGACAGCACAAGAGTCCCGCAGGCCCGTCCACGAGATCGACAGTAGAGCGACATACAATATCTCTGCGGGAACTTCCTACACCTCCACATCAATCGTGGAAGAAGAGCCGAACATCCCAACACACGACGACAATTGCTACTGAATGCCCAATCGAAAAACTGGAATGCGCCACCCTGACGTGGAAAGGGGGAGGCTCACCCAGCAAAGGGCTCTCTGGCACCCCTGAGAAGACTGCGAACTCGAGGAACCAGATGCAACAAATCCTGGGGGGTCACCCGTCCAAGGCTCCCTGACACCCTGAGCAGAAACTTTCTCGAGAGCACCAGTGCAAATACAAGAACCAGACCGTTGACGGACCAAGACTCCGCCAAGCTGACTAGCATCAGCGTCGAGTGGAAGCAACTCTCGGAATACCGCCCATACATTGACGGATCGACACCAGCGGCCAGAAACACCTTCAGGCCGAGATCGAAGGCGATGAAGACGCACGTCGCCTGCCATTCAGCAAGGCGACCAATGCCGAGAAAACATCAGCCCTATGTGGCCACCAGCGCGGCGAGGCGAAGGGTGACGTCCAGCACCCCCGCCTTCCCCCGCACGGTCTCCACCAGCTTAGATCCAATCGCCCACACCAAACGAGCGAGAACCTATGCTGGACACATGGTCATCGCTGCGTCTGGGCGCCTTCGCGAATAACCACATCACCACCAACACCACGTTTATGATGGCGTGGGGCATCAGCATTTCGTGCGTGAGCCCTTGCGATAGACACCAACGAAACTCGACCAGCCCTCCGCTGCGGAGACACTCTTCAAGAAATTGCATCCCCGAAAAAATCAATCGCACATTCGAAAATCCGCTCAGCCGTCAGGACGCTGGTGGGCCTGAATTAAGCCAGCTGCCCTTGATAGGTCAAATATATCATGCCGACCGCGCACCCCATGGCCAGACGGCCGCCCCACTCCGCTAGGAAGATAACCTTCAGCCGAAACAGGTGGGCCGCCTGCGCTAAGGCAACGGGTTCCAACACGCCGTTGTCCCTGCTGAACACATTGGTTCCAGAGGGCCGCCCAGCTGGGCACGCGCTACTATGCTTCGACTGCATGTCAACCTGTGCAACTCCGCGTCAGCTGGATAGTTGCTTGATTGGGGCTGGTAGCCAGAAACCGTACCAACCACCGCCAGAACTGAGGGTGTGTTTCCTGACTTCAAAGAGTCGGAGGGCCAGCAAATGCCCATCGTCGCCGCCATCGGGAATTGTGCCATGACGGCTTCGTACGCACACGCGCCGAAATACGTGCGACGGTCGTGCGGGCCAAGAACAAATCTAGCGCATCGCCCGGTCAAGAGGCCAAGTGGCCGAGATAATCGCGCGAAGTCACAGGATGGCACAAGCAAGATTACACCGCCAGTGCTGGTTCCGTAACCAGATCAGGATGCCCGAACAGGCGGAACATGCCGAGCGCCCTGCTGTGTCCCCCGCGCGGCAGAAGAGCTGGCCCTTCATGCCTCTGCAGGATGCCCGCCCCGAGGTCCAAGACCGCCCAGCTGGTCAGGGAGAACCCCAATTGCCCCCCATCCTTGAGAACAGGGGGCACATTGGCTCTTCTCCGTTGTCCTTGGGGGGGCAGCGCCAGCACCGCCTTCCGCCGCCATGCAACCGAGCGCTTCCAAGAGGCGCCCCCAGGAGGAGGAAGTGGAGGAGGACGAGGGAGCGGGAGGGGGAGAGGGTACGGGCAAGGGGACGGTAACGGGCAGAGGGTGGAGAATAAGGAGAAAGGCAAAGGGAAGAGGGAACGGAGGGATTGGGGGAGGCGGCTGACTTTCTTGACCGCTCGCCTTGACCCCTCCAGATCCTCTCAAAGTCTCTCATATTCACGTTAATAGACATTATCATCTGCAACATCAGCATCATCAGCATGATCAACATCCTCAGCATCACCATCAACATCATCATCATCATCATCATCATCAGCAGCAGCAGCAGCAGCAGCAGCAGCAGCAGTATCATCATCAACATCATCAGCAGCATCATCAGCAAGAGTATCAGCATCATCAGCATCATCATCGCCAACACTATCGTCATCGTCGTCGTCATCGTCATCCGTACCATCCTCATCAGCAGCATCATCATCATCAGCAGCAACAACACCATCGTAGTCAGCATCGTGGTCGTCATCATGATCATAATAATAATCGTCCGTATCAGCATCATCACCACCACCACCACCATCATCATCATCAGCAGCATCAACATCATCATCAACAGCAGCCTCCTCGTCATCATCAGCATCGTCCTCATCATCATCATCATCATCATCATCATCATCATCATCATCATCATGGTCACCATCGTGGTCGTCATCATGATCATCATAATCAGCATCACTATTGGAATCATCATCACCATCATCACCTCCACCAGAGTCATCACACTCATTATCGTCATCAACACCGTCATCATCATCAGCAGCATAATCAGGCTTATCAGCACTATCAGGACCACCATCACCATCATCATCATCATCATCAGCATCATCGTCATCATCATCCGCATCATCATCATCATCCTCATCATCATCATCGTCATCATCATAGTGGGCATCATCATCACAATCGTCAGTCACCGTCAGCGTCGTCATCGCTATCATCATCATGGTCATCATCATCGTCGTAATCGTATATGTCGACATCAATAACAGCATCAGCATCAGGATCATCATCATCATCAGCATCATCGTAATGAACATCATCGACATCGTAATCGTCAATACCACCGTTGTCGACAATCATCCTCATTACAACCACCAGCAGCGTCGCTGACATAATCATAATCAATATCGCAGTCGACTTTATCGGAATCGTAATCGGCATCATCGTCGCCGCCATCATCTTCACAACCAGAATCAACAGCAGCATTGTTGCCGTCGTCAGTATCATCGCTGTAATCGACATGGTCATCGCCGTCAACGTCATCAGCATCATCTTCAACACCGTCATCAGCATTATCAGATTCGTCGTCGTCATGATCCTCATCGTCATCGACATCGTCATCACCCCCATGGACATGCATGTCCACCAACATCGCCATCATCAAGATCGATGTCGACGTCGTCATCATCATCACCACCGTTAGTGGTATCGTCAGCATCGGCATCATCACCATCACCATCATCGAAGTCATCGTGGCGGTCATCGTCATCAGAATCTTCCGCATCATCACCGGCGTCGTCATCATTATCACTAACACCACCACCACAACCAACATGATCGTCATCATCATCAGCAACAGCATCAACCTCATCAGCATCACCAGAATCGTCATCATCGTTGCGGTCGCCATCGCCTTCGTACTCGTTGTCGTCGTCATCAACATCAGGTCATCATGATCGTCGTCTTCGTATTCATCAGCATCATCATCATCATCATCAGCATCATGATCATCAGCATCATCATCATCATCATCATCATCATCATCATCATCAACACGATCGTCGTCGTCGAATTCATCGGCATCATCATCGTCCTTGTCATCACCCTCAACTTTATCGTCATCATCATCATCTGCACCACGACAACCCGCATCAACGCCAGCATCGTTGTCCGAGTCGTCATCCTCATCATTGTCAGCGTCACCATCGCCATTACCAACTGAACCATCATCACCATCATCACCATCATCACCATCATCGTCGCCGTCATCCTCCTCGTCATCAGCAGCAGTATCCGCATCATGATCCGCATCATCATCAGCAGCAGCATCATCATCAGCATCAGCATCATCATCACTACTATCATCATCAGCAGCATCAGCATCGTCATGAACATCATCAGCAGCATCATGATCATCATCATCACATCATCATCAGCAGCAGCATCATCATCGACGTCATCATCATCACCGTCATCGTCGTCGGTGGAGCTGGAACTTGAAACCCCAGATGTTGCAGGCCATTCGCAAAGAGGGCCAGGGGACGATCCACAGTGGAGTGGCGCCCGCAGGATGGCTGGAGGAAGAACTGAGCACCTGGATCGACGCGCTCTCGCGCTGAATGCGGATTCCCCGAGTCGGCCTGTGCGTCTCGTGCACGCTGGCTCGCCTCCGTTGGAGGCTCCAGCTGTCCCGAGAGCGCTTGCCGTGCCAGCTGCCGCCGTTGCCTCGTCTGGTGAGCACTCGCCTGCTGCCGCAGCCGACACGCCCCGCGAGCGAGCTCTGGCTGAAATACGACGCCGGTGACGAAAAGGCCCACCTTTTTCGGCATCGGATGACTGTAAATTTCCTTCGGTAAAACCGATGGTAGCCCGAGCAGGTCAGGCCAGAAGGAAATTCGAAGGAGCATTTTAAGGTTAAAAGCGCATAGTCGAGACGTGATTGTGTGACCACCATTCACGCCTGTGCGTGGCGCTTCGCCTGCTTGCAGCACCGCTGTGCACGCCGAGTCTTCTGGCGAGCTATAGGCCCCACGCGTAGCGACAGGTTCATCTCAGCACGAGGAAGACGGCTTTTACAGCTAGCCTGGTAACTTTCTGTCCAATCCCAATACCAGCGCCAGACTTAAAGCCTCAACGTCGTTGAATCAGAATCCCCTATCACACCCAACAGGAGCACCAGCACCACTGGCGTCGTCGCCATCCTCGATGGCAGAGGCCAAGACACGCATCGCATACAGACATCAAGAACACGTAACGATCCAGGTGAATGACCCAACCATATGTGGGCGCGAGTGCCGCAAGGCAGATGGGACGAAGGAGGGGCAGGTCCCTATGGGGCCACGGCAGGTGTGGAGGGTGTGCCGACATGGGTGCAGGGCCGCCATGCTAACCCCGCCGCTGGGGCCTTTGGTGGAGCCTCCCCGAACGCGGCCACGAAACGTGCGAGAGGTGTGCCGAAATGTGTGCGGGGCCGCCATGCGGACCCTGCCGCTGGGGACTTCTGTGGAGCCGCCTTCTGGGGCCACGAAACGTGTGAGTGGCGTGCCGAGATGGGCACGGGGTCGCCATGCGGACCATGCCGCTGGGGCCTTCGGTGGAGCTTCCTGTGGGCCCACCAAACGTGTGAGGGGGGTGCCGAAGCGGGCGCGGGGCCGCCAAGCGGAACCTGCCGCTGGGACCTTCGGTGAACCCCCTTATGAGGCTACGAAACGTGTGAGGGGAGTGCAAAATTGGGCGCGGGGCTGCCCTGCGCGGGGCTGCAATGCAGACCCTGCCGCTGGAGCCTTCGATGGAGCTCCTTTTGGGGGCCACGAAACGTGCGACGGGTGTACCGACATGGTTGTGCGGAGGACAGAGGGAAGAGGAGGGGGAGGGGGGAAGGGAGGACGCGGTGCTCTGTCGCTTCAAAACGAGGGCCCAACACCACAGGACGGCTGGGGGGAAAGAGGGCTTCAGTAACACACATGAGTAAAAATGCATACATGACAGACGTGGAAGCACACACGCACACACGTGACTTGAAAGCAGGAAGAACGCGCGCACACACACACACACACACACACACACACACACACACACACACAACAGCAACAACAGCATGCACAATGTATGCGGCCTCGATCAACAGCGCACATAGAAGGAAATATGAAATTTACCATAGCATTCATACTGTGTATATGTACTCCGCACGCTTCAGAATGCTACGCAAACCACATATTAAACACGGTCTCATACATGAGGGTTGCAGGTCACGCGCAGCGTGTATGTATGTATGATGTGTGTGTATGCGTGTGTGTATGTATGTATGTATGTATGTATGTACGTACGTACGTACGTACGTACGTATGGTTGTATGTATGTATGTATGTATGTATGTATGTATGTATGTATGTATGTATGTGTATGTATGTATGTATGTATGTATGTATGTATGTATGTATGTATGTACGTATGTATGTATGTATGTATGTATGTGTGTGTATGTATGTATGTATGTATGTATGTATGTATGTATGTATGTATGCATGTATGTATGTATGTATGTGCGTATGTATGTACGCACGTATGAGTATGTAGGTATGTATGTATGTATGTATGGATGGATGCATGCATGCATGCATGCATGCATGTATGTGTGTATGTATGTATGTATATATATGTGTGTGAGAGTACGTATGCAAATATGAATACATATGAATGTATGAGTGTATGTATGTTTGTGTGGATGCATGTATGTGTGCATGTGTGTATGTATGTATGTATGCAAGCATGTGCATGTATGTATGTATGTATGAATGTATGCATGTGTGTATGTATGTACGTGTGAATGTGTATGTATTCACGCATTACACGTATATTTTTTGCATCATACAGAGAAACATGCATACACACATACATACACACACGTATACAAACTTTGGGCGATCGCGGCCTCGCGCGCAGCAACGAGCCGGAGCAGGTCGAGCAGAGGGCGTAGAGCTGACGCGCGCGACCGGGCCCTCGGGCGCGGGGCCATGCTGGATCGACCGCACGTGTCCACCCAGGCAGGGCGGGGAGAGGGAAAATCGAGGCAGCGTCCGCGGACGGAGGCGGCGGCGCCCGGCACCACGACGCCACGAGCCCGAGCCAGCCTCGGGCTCGTGGCGTCGCTCGTCGGAGACGTGGGCGAGAGCCGCCCACGTTGGAGGGGCCGGCGGAGGCCGCGGAGGAGCCACGGCGGAGCCCAGAGTCATGTCGGGCGCGTCCCCCTACAGGGGGACTTTCGACGAAAAACAAAAACATAAAATACCCAAAAAAGGTAAAAGATACAAAACAAACAGGAAAAACATATATATATATATATATATATATACACACACATATTCCCCTGACTATTCTTGGACTATGTTTGGTGTATGTTTTATGTTTCGTCGAAAATCCCCCTGTAGGGGGGACAGGCCCGACTTAAGCCCAGAGGTGGGAGGGCGGGGTGGGGGAGCTGCAGCAGCGCAGAGCTGCAGGGAGGAGGGGCGCGTGGCCGCTCCTGGCTGGCGCTCGGGGCGAAGCGGGGGAACTCGGCCGCGAGGGATCCCCAGAGGGGCCCCGCTTCTGCGAGCTGGCCTCCCCGGCAGAGCCAAGCGATCCCGGAGGATGGATCCAGGCGGGGACCCCCCACCAGGAAAGGACTGAGCTGGTCGCCCGTCGTGCAGAGGGCAGTGTCCGTGGGCACATACGTATACACACGTGCATAGATCTGCAGAGAAAGAGAAAGAGAGAGAGAGAGAGAGATTCTACTCATAACTTGAAAACTCGCCCGCACGCGCACGCATGCCGCACGACCCACCCCCCAAACTGGAATCGAGTCGAATGCAAGGGTACGGGGGTGGCGTCCTGACCCAAAACGGCGACGCACGGAGTGCTCGACACATGCTCCCTCTGCATCCTCGCTCTCCCCCCGCCGCCCGATCTGCATGGGCATGCAGCTTAGGCTTGCACAGAACGGTGTTACTGAGTATCGTTTAACCGATCCCTATCCCCAGCGGCGTGGCCTGGGCCCCACTGGCCGATTTACCCCCCTAGATGGGGATATGGGTCGCTCCCTTCGGGTTTCGAGGGGCACATCCCCAGCTGGGGTGGTAAGTTGGTGGGGGTCTCGAAGGGGATGGGGATCGTTGAAACGATACTGAGTTACTGAGCCTTCCTACAAACACACACACACACCTCCTCCTCCTGTTCCTCCTCCTCATCCCCCTCCTCCTCCTCCTCCTCCTCCTCCTCCTCCTCCTCCTCCTCCTCCTCCTCCTCCCCCTCCTCCTCCTCCTCCTCCTCCTCCAGCAGCCCTCCACATCACTGGCTGGTCCTCCAGGGGGGGCCAGAGGTACGGAGGGGCCTGCGGGCCCGGCGGCTGCGGGGTCTCCAGCCTCTTGATGCGCTCCAGCTCGGCGGCCAGCTCGGCCATCGCGTCCTGACCGGGGCGGCCTCTGCGGACCCCCATCAGAAGGCCGCACGGTAGGGATGCAAGGGCCTTGGAAGCCCACTGCGAAGCTTTTCGAGCGGGGCGAGGCCAACGAAAGCAGCCAAGGGTGGACCGACGAGGCAAGGATGCAAGGCCACCCTCACTCTGCGGGTTGAGCGCACGATGTTCTACCACAGAACCCCTGCTTTCCATCGATATCATCGGCCGTACTCCATGCTCTGGCGGTCTTTGGCAATCTTCGGCCATCTCTGGTGGTCTCTGGCGGTCTTCCGCGCGAAAGCTGGACGGATGCGTTCCACAAGAGGCCCATGAGCGTGCCAAGCAAGACTGGAATGGCTCCGTGCTCGAGCTGGTCTTGCGGCTGCGCTCGCGCCTGCCAGAATGACAAGACACGGCATCAGCATTAGCTTTCGGCAGTCCGCGCGGATTTCTTGAGTCGGCGCTGACCCCCTCCTGGCGCGCGAAGCGGTCAGCGAGCAAGAGGGGAGTCCAGCGGCGACCCAAGAAGCTCGCGCGGACCCCCCGAAGGTGACATTCATGCAAATTGCCTGAAGAAGTGGGTAAAAACATGAGGTAGGAAGGCGTTGAGAGTATTTTCGGGTTCCGCCCGCCCCCTAAAAAGGAGGGAAGAGGGGAAAGCCACCCGACTCCTGTCACAGGAAGGCGCATAAAGCATGCTGGCATCTGGGGAGAGCATGCTACGCATGGAATGAATTGCATGGAACAAACTGCACTGGATCCGTGAGTGGATCAATCAAAATTAATGATGCGATGATTCCCCTTTCGATTTCGAGCTGGCTATGATGCCCGCTCGTGCCCACCGACCGATGGGCACCTCTGCCTCTCCTCCTCCTCCTCCTCCTCCTCCTCCTCCTCCTCCTCCTCCTCCTCCTCCTCCTTCTCCTCCTCCTCCTCCTCCATCACCACCTCTCCCCCCTTTCTCGCCGTTATCCTCCCCCTGACAGGGTCGTCACCCACCTTATGTTCCTAAGCCTCCTCGTAATCGCTCTCCCCCCTCTTTCCACCACCAAGCCTGCTTCATACCTATATATATATATATATATATATACCTATACGACCACCCTTCGGGTGATAAGGAGGTTCGGGGGGGGGGGGAGGAACCAACGTCTCACTCGATCGGTCTCACTATCGATCTCACTATCGATCTCAGTATCGGTCTCGCTCGATCGATCTCCCTCGATCGATCTCACAATCGATTTCACTCGATCTATCTCACAATTGATCTGACTATCGAGCTCGCAATCGATCTCACAATCGATATCACAATCGATATCACATTCGGTCTCACTATCGATCTCACTATCGATATCACAACCACTATCACAATCAACGTCATCATCATCATCATCAACAGCAACATCAACATCAACATTATCATCATCATCACCAACATCATCATAATCGGGACACCGTCCTCATCATCAACACCAACATCATCATCATCACGGTCATCAACATCATCGGGACACCACCATCATCATCATCATCATCATCATCATCATCATCATCACCATCATCACAATCATCAATAATCAACATCATCATCATCATCATCATCATCATCATCATCATCAGCAGCATCGGGACAACGTCATCGACATCATCATCATCATCAGCAGCAGCAGCATCATCATCGGGACACCATCATGATCACCATCGTTATCATCATCATCATCATCATCATCATCATCATCATCATCATCATCATCATCATCATCATCATCATCATCATCATCGGGACACCATCATCATCATCTCATCCTCATCATCGACATCATCATCATCAGCATCATCAACATCATCATCAGCATCATCATCATCGTCATCATCGGGGCACCATCATCATCATTACCAACATCAGCATCAACATCATCATCATCACATCGGGACGCCATCATCATCAACATCATCATCATCACCATCATAATAATCATCATCATCGGGACGCCATAATCATCATCAACCTCATCATCATCAACATCATCATCATCGGGACACAATCATAATCAGCATCATCAACATCAACATCATCATACTCATCATCATCGGGACACCATCATCGTCATCATCATGATCATCAACATAATCATCATGATCATCATCATCCTCATCATCGGGACACCATCAGCATCATCATCATCATCATCATCAGCATCGTCATCATCATCATCATCATCATCATCATCATCATCGACATCATCATCATCATCATCATCATCATCATCATCATCATCATCATCATCATCATCATCATCATCATCATCATCATCATGATCGTCCTCATCATCATCAGCATCACCATCATCATCATCATCATCGTCATCATCATCATCATCAGCAGCAGCATCATCATCAGCAGCATCATCATCATCATCATCATCATCATCATCATCATCATCATCATCATCATCATCATCATCATCATCATCATCATCATCATCATCATCATCATCATCATCATCATCATCATCATCATCATCATCATCATCATCGCGGGACACCGCGGGACACCGGCGGGACACCGCGGGGCACCGCGGGACACCGCGGGACACCGCGGGACACCGGCGGGACACCGCGGGCCACCGGCCGCCCGGAAGGGAGTCATTTGGTCCGGCCGCGCCTCAGCCACACGGGACACCAGCGGGACACCGGCGGGACACCGCGGGCCACCGGCCGCCCGGAAGGGAGACATTTGGTCCGGCCGCGCCTCAGCCACAGGAGACTTTCTCTCGCCCGCCCACGCAGCTTCGCCTCGCCCGCACGCACGGCACGCACGAACACGAAACCGAAATCGATTTCCCGGTAGGGGGGCTCTCCGTTCCACTTCGATCTCACCCCCTCACCTCCGATATATATATATATATATATATATATATATTATATATATATATATATAAAATATACATGCATACAACATACATACATACATACATACATACATACATACATACATACATACATACATACATACATACATACATACATACATACATACATACATATACATATATATATATATATATACTAGAACCATCGCGCGCGCTTCGCGCGCGCTCAAGTTCTAGCCCAGGCCGGGGGAGCGCTGGAAGATCTTGGACAGCGCTATCTAGCACAGGCGCGTGACATAGTCGTGCCTCCTGGGGGCCTCTTGGGGACCTCTTGGGTCTTCGTGGGGGCATCTGAAGGACTTCTGGGGGGTTCTCCGTGCTTCCTCAATTTGCTGTTGGAGGCATCTCGTGGGTGCTTCTTGGGGGGCGTCTTGGGGCTTCTTGGGGTCCCTTCTTGGGAGCATCGTCGGGGTTCTCCGGGCAGTCGGAAGGTGATGTTCTGCAATCTGAAGCCGTCATTGGCCGTCTTGGCTGCGTGGAGGCCCGACTTGAGGGCGCCTGGGGCCACGCTGAAGCAATCCGGAAGCCTCCCGGGGGCCTCCTGCAGACAGTTTTAATGCATCGAGGGCGCTGCTGGGCAATCTTGGAGCCTCTTGTACGTCTCCTTGGGGCCTCTTGGAAGGCTTATTCCTCGTCGGACCACTTGGGGACTCTTGGGGCCTTCTCTGGGCTTTTAGGGCGGAAGACTCTGCTGTTGGGTTCGCGTTCACATTCTTGGGCCTCTCTTGGGACCGTTTTGGAGCCCTCTCGGGCCGTCTTGGGCGCCTCAGGCACTGTATTGGGGCCTCGTGGGCCGTCTTGGGGCCCTCTTGGAAGCCTCTTCGGCTATCGTGGAACGGTCTTGGGGCCTCTTGGGCCGTCTTGGAGCGTCGGGATGTCAAAAGGCTGAAACGCTAAAGTGCACCAAAAACCAAAAGGAAAATCCGTGATCTTGGCTTCTTGGGGCCCTTTTGGGAGTGCGGGCCACCCGGAGGACATCTTGGGCGTGTTAGAACGTTAACTCCGCGATAGTAGGCCTCCTGGGGGCCTCTCTCATAGTATGCCTCCGGGAGGCCTCTCGCGGCCCTTTTCATCTGTGTTGAAGCTGTCTTGAGCGGTCCGGAAGCGTCCATGGCGCCCCGACACCCCCATTGCGCGTCGGGCCCCCCCCGCCTCGGTGCGAGATCGAACACTGGAAGGTGAGGCGGCAACGTGCTCCGGCAGCGCGTTTCCGGAGCATGTTCGGGGGACCTGGGTAGGCAGTTGTGAAGCCTCTCGGAGGCCGTTTTGGAGACTCTGGTGGGCCGCCCAGGGCACTCTTGGAAGCCTCTTCGGCTATCTTGGAGCTGTCTTGGAGGCCTCTTCCTCCTCCTCGTCCCCCTCCTCCTCCTCCCACTCCAGCTCTCTCTCCTCCTGATCTTCCTCCTCCTCCTGCAGCGTGTTCTGGAAGGCTCCCGCCGGAACATGCTCTGCACAAGTGCTGTCACTGCTCCCGCCACCGTGCCCTGGGTGGTGGGTCAATGGCCTCATGGGTGGTGGTTTGGATCTCGTGGTTGGCCTGTCGGGGACGTCGTGAAGGCAGTTTCACAACTTCCTGGCAGCCGTTTTGGGACAGTTGTGGGACCTCCTCGGAGCTGTTTTGTGGCCTCTGTAGGCCTCGTGTGGGCCTCCTGGGTGCCTCTTGGGGGCCTCCTGGGGCCTCTAGGGGCACTCTTCAAGCGGGAGGGTCGAATTTGGGAGTCGTGGTCCCCCTCTTGGGCGCATCTTGGGGCCGTCTTGGGGCTCTGTTGGCCTGTCTGGGCGACTCTGGGGCCGTCTTGGGGCCCTCTTGGGCCGTCTTGGGGCGCTCTTGGGGGCCTATTGAGCCGCCTTGGAACGTCGGACAGCCGAAAAGGCTGGAAGGCCAAAATCGTGCGAAAACCTTAGTAAAATGACGATTTCGGCCTCTTGAAGCGCTCTGGAGAGGCGTCTTGAAGCGTCGTGGAGGCCTCGTGTGGGCCTCCTGGGTGCCTCTTGGGGGCCTCCTGGGGCCTCTAGGGGCGCTCTTCAAGCAGGAGGGTCGAATTTGGGAGTCGTGGTCCCCCTCTTGGGCGCATCTTGGGGCCGTCTTGGGGCTCTGTTGGCCTGTCTTGAGCGACTCTGGGGCCGTCTTGGGGCCCTCTTGGGCCGTCTTGGGGCGCTCTTGGGGGCCTATTGAGCCGTCTTGGAACGTCGGACAGCCGAAAAGGCTGGAAGGCCAAAATCAATCGAAAACCTTAGTAAAATTGACGATTTCGGCCTCTTGAAGCGCTCTGGAGAGGCGTCTTGAAGCGTCGTGGAGTGCCTTGTGGAGCCTCTCCGGCCGTCTTGGGCCTATCTAGGGTGTCCTGGAGCGGTCTTTCGTCGACTCGGGCCCCGCTTGGGACGTCTTGGGAGCGTATGGAGGCCCTCCTGGACTATTTTGGACCTCCCTGGCCGCCCCGTCCTCCCACGGGGGGTCGGAGGCGGCGGCCTCGGAGGCCCAGGACGCGGAAACCCTGTAAAAACACAGAGAAAGTGAGCCCCGTGGCCCCCATGGGGGTCCGAGGCACCAATCTGGCGGCCCCAGGCCCCGTTCCCCGGTGTATATATATATATATATATATATAGTATCATCATCCTTTTCCTCCCCCTCCTCCCTTCCCACCACCAAACATGTTTCATATCTCCTCCTCATCCTCCTCCTCCTCCTCCTCCTCCTCCTCCTCCTCCTCCTCCTACTCCTCCTCACCACCACCACCACCACCACCACCACCACCACCACCACCATCATCATCATCATCATCATCATCATCATCATCATCATCATCAGCAGCATCAGCATCAGCATCAGCATCAGCATCAGCATCAGCATCAGCATCATCATCATCATCATCATCATCATCATCATCATCCTCATCATCATCATCATCATCATCATCATCCTCATCATCCTCATCATCCTCAGCATCCTCATCATCATCATCATCATCATCATCATCGTCATCAGCATCATCATCAGCATCATCATCAGCATCATCAGCAGCAGCATCATCAGCATCATCCTCATCACCATCATCATCATAATCATCATCATCATCATCATCATCATCATCATCATCATCATCATCATCATCATCATCATCTTCTTCAGCATCATCAGCATCATCAGCAGCATCATCATCAGCAGCATCATCATCATCAGCAACAGCAGCAGTATCATCACCATCAGCATCATCAGCATCATCATCAGCACCATCATCAGCATCAGCAGCAGCATCATCATCCTAGTCATCATCATCGTCATCAGCATCATCATAATCATCATCATGATCATATCCATCATCATCAGCGGCATCATCATAAACATCAGCTTCAGCATCAGCATCAACATAACCAGCATCAGCATCATCATCAGAATCGTCATCGCCGCCATCAGCATCATAATCATAGTCGGTAGAATCATCAACACCATCAGCATCATCATCAGCAGCATCATCATCGCCATCAGGACCAGCATCAGCATCATCATCATCATCATCGCCATCATCAGCATAATATTCATCATCAGCATCATCAGCGTAATAAACATCAGCCGCACCAGCGTCAGCATCATCATCAGCGCTAGCAGCATCAGCAGCAGCAGTCATAGCATCAGCAGCAGCAGCATCATCAGCAGCATCATCATCATCAGCAGCATCCTCATAACCATCAGAATCAACATCATCATCATCAACAGCATCATCCTCATCATCCGCATCATCGTCATCGGCATCATCAGCATGGTCATCATCATCGTCAGCATCATCATCAGCAGCAGCATCATCCTCATCAGCACCGTCATTCTCATCATCATCAGCATCATCATCAACAGCAGCATCATCAGCATCATTTTATTCTTATTCATCAATACCCTCCTCCTCCTCCTCGTCACCGATCCTCCTTCTGCCCACTCCCCGTCCCCTAGTTCCTCCTCCCTCATCCCTCCTCCCCCCTACTATTCACTATCCTCATCATTGTTGTCCCTCTGAAAAATGACCAGCGGCACAAGTCGACACAGCGAGGGCCCTTGCTGTATTGTGCCTGGTGGCCCCTGGTCGGGCCCTCTGGGCATTGCAGACGGAGCGCTGGAAACACCCACATCCGCATCACTGTGTACACGCCAGGTCACTCCAAGGATTTCAACCAAACGAAAGAACCAATGAACGAAGGAGGGAAGCGGGGGGGGGGAAGGGAGAGGGATGAGAAAGCCGACGAACTGCTCAAGCAAGCAAGCGAGTGCGCACGAGCAGGCGGGCGAGAGAAGAAGAAGCGGGGTGTCAGTTTCGCGGGAGGAGCGAGACGACTGACTAAGACCCGATCAGGGGGCGCGGTGGCCTGCTTCTTCCTGTCCAGCGCCTCGAGCTCGTCTTCTACGGGCCTTCGTCGCCTCCGCAGAGCAGGCTGGATGGCCCATCGGCAAGGCGCAAAGATGAAGTGTTCGGTCACTTCAAGTGCCAGGGGGGGAGAACAACCAACGAAGCCTGTCAGAGGCACACAACACAACATTATGAGTATTGCGACGAGGGCACGTGTGGCCTGATCGTATGCGGTTCTTATGCGGCTATACGTAGGCATGTACATAGGGTAGCAACTTCATGACGAGTGTGCCCGTTCCTCTGTTCGGGCTGTTCCCTCGCGTTCAGGTTGCGAATATGTTTGGCTGCCCGTCGGCCCCTAGCCCTCGGGGAGACCAGCCGCGGGCGAAGGGGAAGGAGAGCTCAAAGGAGATCGGTGACGTCGTCGCCTAGAGACGTTCCAGTCGGACCTGGGCCAGAAGAGCATCCCTCAAGAACACGAGACCCTCCATCAGCCAAAACGCACAGACCAGCCAAAGGTATCCCCCCCGGGATGCACAGGAACATCCTACGAACACGAAGAGCATTGGTGTACCCTCCCTGAACCGACCTCGATCTTATACCTGGGTCCGACTGTACATGAACATGCCGAGACCAATGAACAAGCAGGTGCGAATGGTCTGTTCCGCATATGAACCAAGGCCACGCTGACGGCGATGCTGGTCAACGGTGATGTTGGGAATATGGTCTTTACGACGTCGAACTCGCGCAGAACAAATTGTAGGAACGCGTGAGCAACGCTTCCCTACGAGTGGGGTGCCCACGAACCACCCCCACCTACAATACCGAAACCTGCATCGCCGTCTACGGATGAAGTTCCTCCGAAGCGCCAGCGGGTTACAGCCAGCGGTGAAACGTCGAGAAGGGTTACTGCCAGCCAGGGTGAATGTCGAGAAGGTCAGTTTACCTTTGTGTACAGCCAGCCCATACAAGAAGGATGCACAAGAAGGATGCAAGGGTCTTGGAAGGCAATGTAGACACTTTGCGAGCGGGGCTCGGCCAGCGGAAGCGGCCAAGGACGGGCCAAAGGAGGAGTATGCAAGAGGAACCTTGGAAAGTCGCTGATCCTCGCTATGCGGCTCGACTGTACAGCCAGCGGTGAAACGTCGAGCAGGGACAGTGCCGAGACGATCAGTTTACCATTGTGTACACGCGCACAACTCACAGAATCCCAATTCGGGGATCTGCTAACCTGGATCGGCCCAAGCCCAGGCCGATCGGGCCTTGCAGCATCCTGCAGGATCCTGCAGGCTCCTGCGCGCCAGCCTGGGTCAATGCAACCATGGCTGTGCAGGATCCTGCAAGATCGGACGCTCTGTCTGACCCCCGCTTGACTTGACCCCCATCTCAAGACCCCCGACCAATGAGACTCGACTATGGCCGGCGGCTGAGAGAACGGGCCCTTCCGCCTGCAACCACCGCTGGCCGCACCCAGAGCTAGCAGCCCCAGCGCAAGCTCGCGGTGGCAGCAAGCGTCGTCGTCGTCGTCGGCGTCATCGTCGGCGTCGGCGTCGTCGTCGTCGTCGACGTCGGCGTCGGCGTCGTCGTCGTCGGCGTCGTCGGCGTTGGCTTCGTCGACATGGTCGCGTCGTCGACGTCGTCGTCGCCGTCGTCGCCGTCGGCCTCGTCGTCGTCCTCGTCCTCGGCGTCGTCGTCGTCGGGGTCGTCGGCGTCGTCGGCGACGTCGGCGTCGTCGTCGGCGTCGCGACGTCGGCGGCGTCGTCGTCGGCGTCGTCGGCGTCGTCGTCGGCGTCT
>CAUYUJ010000173.1:64760-74760 GCA_963575745.1 Prorocentrum cordatum
CGTGGTCGTCGTCGACGTCGTCGTCGTCGTCGGCGTCGGCGTCGGCGTCGGCGTCGTCGTCGTCATCGACGTCGGCGTCGTCGTCGTCGTCGGCGTCGTCGTCGTCGGCGTCGTCGTCGGCGGCGGCGTCGGCGGCGTCGGCGTCGTCGGCGTCGTCGGCGTCGTCGTCGTCGTCGTCGGCGTCGTCGGCGTCGTCGGCGTCGTCGGTGTCGGCGTCGTCGGCGTCGGCGTCGTCGGCGTCCTCGATGGCGGGCACGTGGTGCTGCCCCGCGCGGCGCAGGCGGGGGCCGCGGAGCGCCTCTCCCAGCACTTCTCCCAGAACCGTAGGCACTGCTGGGCCTCCGCCTCTCTGGACTCGAACTCCTCGATCACCCTCGCCGGGGCACAGGATCGAGCTCGATCGGAGAGGGCACGCGAGAGGATTAACGGAACCGTCCGAGGGCCGCGCTGCCATGGGGACGTAGAAGGCACGAGTCGCCAACCACAGGACACAAGGGTACCCTTGATTGGGCGGGGGTCGACCCACTGATCAACCTCGACTGTAGAGGGGGCAAAGAGGAGGAGGAGGAGGAGGAGGAGGGGAGGAGGAGGAGGAGGAGAAGAAGGGACACGACGACGACAAGGGAAGGGCCATGAAACCTCCAGTGCTGCGTTTGTGATCTCAACTTCGGGAGGCCGAGATGTTGCTCAGGCCGCCGTGCTGCCGAAGTTGCAGATACCGTCGCTGCGCCCATTGGCGAATGAGCTGAAGGCTCTGCGGTAGTGCCACCCTGCCAACACATACAGACGTACAGACTCGTTGCTGTGAGAGCACGCGTCCCCCTCCAGTGCGCTGCAGTCAAATTGCACCAGACAGTAAACGTTTGTTACTATTTCAATCGAATACTGCATAAACACAGTGTGGTTGTAGACATTGCGGTTTGTCGAAGCTACTAGAGTCATTCGTAATTGTGTACACGCTGCGCTCCACACTTTGCAATCAGTGAGCTCGACACTAACACGCGCGGTGGCTATGTACTCTTAGGCCGCACTGTATTCTGCCGCAGTACCACATCGTCCAACTCTCTCTCTCACGCAGTGCTTGCTGCAACTCGGCATGGGCGCTTACAATGGCATTTCGGGACAACTCTCCCGAATTGGCAGTGTGACTATGGACACCAGAAGGGTGAACGGAGAAAAACGAGGAGGGGGGGGGAATGAAGATGAGGAAGGGCAGAGGAGGGGGAGAAGGGGGGGAAGGAGGAGGAGGGAGGAGGGAGGAGGGGAGGCAGAAGAGGGGGAGGATAAGGAGGGAGCACGGGTGAGGCGGAAGAGCTGGGGAAGGAAAGAGGAGGCACGGGGGGCAGGCAGAGGGAAGGATGGGGAGCAGGGGAGAAGAGCTAGATTGCGTGTGAGTTCGGGGTAAGAGGCTTCAGAACCATCAGAGATGTGTTCAGGACGTGTTTGGATGTGTATTCGACTCTCCGTAACAACGATGGCTCAAGCCGTCTGGTTGGAAAGCTCATGCTGGGAAACTAACGTTGGTAGCGCTGATGTGGTGGCAGGTCCATTGAGACTCGCCGTCTCTCTGCCCTCAGCTTCGCCATTCAGGTTCCGGCTCAGCGTCGAGTGCGACGAGAACCCTTACGTGTACCAGCAGCAGCAGAAATACGAGAGCAACATAACGTGGCTCATGGTACGCGTGTGTGCAGCTGAAGTCTCACCGCTCCTCAGCACCTTCAGCATCGACACCCAGCTCGCTGTGCGGACGCGCACAGCCATGGACTACGGAGACACCTCAGGCAACGGCGGCGGCATACCTCTCGACACGCTCAACAAAAACACGCCGCCAGGATGGCGGCCAGGCAACGGTAAGTACCCACTGCGTCGCTACATCCAGTTGCTCAGGCTATGGTGGAGGCAGACGGAGCTGGCAGAGCATGCAGCAGGTCTAGCGATGGCAGGACGTCTCAGAGGTTCAGCGTTCCAGATAGCGATGAAGATGAAATGTGATAGGCTGGACCACACCGCAGGAGTACGACGCGAGATGGAAGGAATCGAGCTGCTAGCTCAACCTTCACATCCTGATTGGCAAGACGCTGCAGGTGTTCTACATCCCGCTGCGCCAGCAGGAGCATCATTGCTCATGGATATTCTCGTTCAGGAGGTCGAGGTTCAAGACCAAGACATGTCAATCGTGGCCTTGTCAAGTTTCTTCTCACTCACCAGAGGCCACCTACCGGTGAATGAGTTCCTCACGATGTTCCGCCTATGCTTCGAGGAGGCCTCTGACAAAGGAGACCTGCAGTTTTTTTTTCATCCTCGAACAGCTCAGTGAGTTCAGTCGCCATGCTTATCTTGATGGCATCGGGAAGCTGCCGAGCAGCGTCTCCCGTAAAGGCACTCAGCGACGGTGCAGAGCCAAAGCCTGCCCGAGTTCTGCACAGAGGGGCTATCGCTGACCGCGCCGAAGGAAGGAGGTGCCTTCAACGAGGAGCGCCCGCGCACACGCGTGCACGCACGATCTGCCCGCTGCGGCATGTGAGCCTCTGGCTCGGATGACTGGGAGGCGGGTTGTCCTGGTCGCAATCCGATGCGATGCTCACGCTGGAGATTTGCGACTCTCTATTGGGGGAGAGATGCGGCCTGCCGAATTGAACGATTCCCCGTGCGGGAGCCGTTCTGCAATCGCATGCGGGAGCCGCTGCCTGGATCAGATGCGGGGGCCGCTCCGCAACATCACTGAGGGGCCTCGTCTTCGCCTCGCTTACCATGGCTCGCTTGATAATTCAAAATCGTCCAATCAAACATGAAATCGTACTGATAGCCCTCGCGGAAGAACAGGTTTTTGAGAAGGCGGCGCAGGTAGGCGTAGTCGGGGCGGTCCTCGAAGCGCAGGCTGCGGCAGTAGTTGAGGTACGTCACGAACTCGGCGGGAAAGTGTTTGCACAAGACCTCGATCGGTGTAGACATCTTCTTCTCCATGATCTTCTCGTACTTCTCCTTCTTGGAGTTGGCCTTAAGGCCCTGCCATGGCAGGCTGCCGCGGTTGAAGTACATCAGCACGTACCCCACCGCCTCCAGGTCGTCACGCCTGCTCTGCTCCATGCCGACGTGCGTGTTCACGCTCGCGTACCTGGCAGTGCCTGTCAAATTCTTGCCCTCGCGGTACGGGATATGCTGCTGGGTCTTGGGGTCCCTGTACTTTTTGGCAAGCCCGAAATCGATGATGTGCACCTGGTTTGCCTTCTTGCCCAGGCCGATGAGGAAGTTGTCGGGCTTGATGTCGCGATGGATGAAGTTCTTGGCGTGGACGTACTCCACGCGGTTGATCATCTGGTCCGCGAGCATCAGGACCGTCTTCAGGCTGAACTTCCTGTTGCAGAAACTGAATAAGTCCTCGAGTGATGGGCCGAGCAGGTCGATGACCATGACGTTGTATTGGTTCTCCACGCCGCACCACTGCACGTTCGGGACGCCGACGCCGCCCGCGAGGATCTTATACAACTTCGACTCGTAGAGCAACTGCGGGTGCATAGACTTGATCGACTCAAGCTTGATGGCAACCTCCTCACCGGTCGTCACATTGGTGCCGATGTAGATATCTCCGAATGACCCCGAGCCGATCTTGCGGCCCAGACGGAACTTGCCTCCGACGCGCAGCTCCATGTTTGTTGGCCCGGCGGGCCGCGGTCCACTGAGGTGGCTGGATTGGATGGGAAAGGGGGCGCGGCGGTTTGCCACGCGAGGCGCTCGCCCAACAAGCCCCAGCTTGCGACAAAGGGGCTTGAGCCAAAATGGCCACGGAACAAAGGAGGCCTGCAGTTGAACAACGTCGGCGAGAGCTTCCTGTTGCTACAGATGTCGGGCCTATCAGGGAAGGTACGATGGCGACGATCAACATGGCGTACAACTTCCCCGCGAGTGGCGATGCATTCGGCACCATGCATGTGGTTCAAGGTGTGGAAAGGCTGGGACCCCTAGTGGACACAAGGAGCATCCTCAGCCTTGATGGGCACGGACACCTTGCGGACATTCCTGGATAAGGTCGTCGAGCCGATGGGCATCATGAACAAGGTATCCTTCGGCCCCTCTACGTCCATGTTCACAGGCGTTGGAGGTCGACCTGAGCCAGGTGTGCGAGTGTGCACCATGCCTCTTGAAGTGCCAGGGCTGCCGGGAGCAACCTTCTCAACCGACCTGATCGGCAACCAAGGTTCATCATGTCCTGGACTGATGCCGCTTCCAAGCATGGTGGATTGCGGTGCAATGGTAGCTTGTGGAGTCTATGACAATCGAGACGGCATCATGATCATATCGGCGCCTGGCAAGAGGAAACACGATCCTCCTCAAGTGGCTCTGGTGCGGATCCTCTACACCGACTCGAACCACTACCTACTGCCGACGGACAGATTTGAACAGACTGCTTTGGAAGTTGCTGATGAACAACGTGAGCTCTGGAAGGTATCGAAGGCCCATTGGTTTGAGAAATATCAACGAGGAGTTTCGGCCAACATCGCGTGGGCGTTCAGCCATACCAAGTCGGAGATCGAAGGTCCGCCACCCGCAGAGGCTGAAAGGACGGGCATCGGACTCATTCAAGATCCTCCGAAAGAATCTCCAGTATCAAGCAGTGAAGTACATCACGACGTTCACAAAACATATGTTTCGCCGGCAACAGCAGCTCTATGTTCACCAGACCAAGGTTTTCAACGCCTACGTCAATTCCGGAGCAAGAGGTTCACATATATCTGGATGGGCGTACCAGGTCCAGTCTACACTCAAGACGCAGGGCCACAGGGCATGGACGATAAGCAGCAGTTGGAGAAGTACTACGTCTGCATGCCCGAGGAATTCTACTACTTCAGTGGCCTGATCGTCATCACTCCTGACAACGCGGAGGAGTGGTGTCAGCGGATAGCTCAGGAATATCAGAACTTTGAGTTTCTCTAGAGTATGAATGGCTCAGGACGGCTCTCGCTATGCGCATACATGTCGGGCTTGGCGATCAGTTTTCCTCCAGGTTTCAGGTATGGCTGGAAACTTCGCCGCAAGGCTCACCGAGATCTCCTGGACAAGATAGACAACAACCTTATCCAGTCTGATGGAGTCCTGGTCGCCAAGATGCTCGCCATGGTCAGCTTCCAATCATGAAGGAGGCCTCGAAGCTCCAAGCATCTCGACAAGCTGAGTGTCCAAACCTACAGTGGGTCTCTCAGAGGTTTCGGAAGATCCACAAGGAAGGACGAGCAGGTGTCCTTGAGAATCCGAGGAGCTCAGTGATCCTCAAGAGCTCGCCTCTCAAGTCCGTCGCACAAAACGGCAACGTCGGACATCTGGATCAGTGCCAACCTGGAGCAGGGGATCCGTCAACGTGGGTCTCAGTAAAGAAGCCGACCTTCCTGTTCATGATCAACATAAGCCTGGAACGCGTCCTGCTGAAGTGCCAGGGCGACTCGAAGCGCAGCGAGCACTCAGTTTTGCAGGGTTCGTTTCCAGGCACCAGCATCAACAAGACAGCTGCAGCGGCTGTCTACCCATGGCCGATGGTGACGGCCATCATGCACGACATTCACGATTACCTGCAGTGTGGAGTTGTCAAGGATGGCGACGAGATGTTCTACACTCACCTCTATAACCGCGAGAGGTGTCGCCACCGGCTTCTCAAGAAGCTACCCGACGGCACCAAACTTCCTACGGCCCCACGCACACGTGCGGCAGGATGTAGGTTTGCGCCAGGACGCCATGGCATAGCACCTGGTGGTGTTCCAGCTGCTGCAAACGGTGCGCCAGCAGCACGTCCTGGGCTACATCCTCCTCTACCGGGAGTTGCACCAGCAGCCGCAGCAGCAGCGGCACCTGTCGCACCTGCAGCACCACCTGCAGCACCAGCTGCAGCAGCTGCTGCAGCACCAGCGGCAGCGGCAGCAGCTCCTGGACCAGCTCAGGCAGCGGGGGCAGCTCCGGCAGCTGCTGTCGAGCCTCCTCCTGAGGCCGTGGCTCCGCCGACGTACATCGAGCCGAGCTTTGACCTCCAGGCAGCCAAGAAGGTTCTTCGAGACCCGAAGGCCTCGGTCAAGGAGAAGAAAGCCATCATCATGGGCATACATGTCAAGCTCTGGCATGCGGCTGCCATGGAGCTCGAGAAGGTGCTCTACCGGGCTTGCGATGGCAAGGAGGTGCTCGACCTGGTCGACGGCGTCATCGAGTGCTGAAAGGAGTGCGGCACGTGGAAGCGCAAGTTGACACGACCGCAGGTGAAGGCCATGCTGTCAGAACATTTCAACTACAAAGTCCAGACGAACCTCTTCTTCATATTCAACAAGACCTTCATCGTGCTGGTGCCTGGTGGAAGAGCTTCCACGCAAGACTGCCGACGAGTGGATGACCGTGGTCTTCAGGAGCTGGATCCGGCACTTCGGCCCGATGACTTAATTATTTGGTCATTGACCAGGAGGGCGCCATTACGAGCGACCTCGTTGGCAAGTGCTGCGAGAAGTTCGACATCACCCGCGACTTCGGCGGATAGCAAGGGCACACGGCTGCGCCCATCGCAGAGAGAAGGATCGAGATCATTCGCACAGGCGCTCAGAAGCTGTGGGCAACAGTCCAGAAGACGGGCCTGGACACGACACAGAGTCAGGTGATCTGCGAGACTTCGATGTCCACCAACAGCATGCTGAGCTACAACGGCCACACGCCCAATCAGAGCTTGCTGGGCTACCAGCCAAAAGAGTTGCACGATCCCGAGGTCAAGACGCTCTCTGCCGCTGCCGGGGCGCTCGAGGCCGCTCCAGATGCCATCGAGGTGGCCATCCGCCTGCGCATGATGGCCAAGGAGGCGATCCTGCAGAGCATCGTCCAGGATCGTCTGGCCGTGGCCCAGAACACCAAGATGCAAAAGTTCAAGCCCGAGGATCGCGCGAATATCATCGATGGCTCGAAGGCAGATCTCTGGCGCGAGCCAAATTCCAAGGACGATCCTGGCTGGCGTGGACCATACGAGGTCATCAAGGTCTACCAGGACGGCTCCAGAGTAGCGGTCGACTGGAGAGGCCGCATCATGCTGGCGCCCATCAGGCACCTTCGCCCGCACATTGGTTTCGTGTGGCTGCCTCACAAAAAGTACAATGGCAACCAGGTCCACGCCATTCAGCACGAGTTCAACGACACGGTCAAGCAGATGATGGAGATAGTGGAGTCTGGAGCTGCGTACTCATCCTACACCTACGGCCTGGCGTGCTCGAGTGCGGAGCGCAACTACCAGCTCACCAGCTACGGCAGATCGGCCAAGATCGAGGATCTTCGAGAGGGCTCCTGCGCCGAAGGCAGCCTCAAGGCGCGCGCAGCTGCCAGGCGAGAACGCGGCTG
The DNA here is from genome assembly GCA_963575745.1 of Prorocentrum cordatum. Lineage (NCBI taxonomy): Eukaryota > Dinophyceae > Prorocentrales > Prorocentraceae > Prorocentrum > Prorocentrum cordatum. The sequence continues at coordinate 72,111 of CAUYUJ010000173.1, forward strand.
TTCCACAGACGCCCATGCCAGCGGCCAAGGCCTCGGCACCATCGTCACCACGCAGCCAGGAGGACACACTAGACTACGGTGCCGCTCACGAGCCCACGCTGGGCTGAGGCCAGCCAGAGGCACCGATCTGGGGACCTCTAGAGGAGATACCTCTACCAGGAGCAGTTCACGAAGGACCATCGCCTACTACGTCAGAGCTAGATCGCTCTCGCACGAGAGTTTATGGACCTGCTCCAGATCCACGAGACCAACACGACCAGCGAAATCGACAAGTTCGACAAGAATCACAACGGCATCTACCACCAGCCTCGACGATCGCAGACAGGACGCAGTCCCAAAAGAGAGATGCACCAACAAGTCCTCAAGACGATCGAGTGGCTCCAGGAGCGAGGGCCTCTGCCTCATCGTCTGGAGCGGCAGCATCATCAGAGTCAATCCTGCCCATCGCAGAGGCAATGGACAACGATGCTACGATCGGCTACGGCCCGGCAACCAGCGGCAAGGTTGACGAGGACAAGCAGGAAAAGCTCGAGCTGCACAGCTATCAAGTATGGCTTGATCTGCATCATGCTGAACATCGACTGGGACAGTCTCTACGCAGTTTGGCCCCTGTCATTTTCGAGCCACACTTCGACGAAGAGCATTTCACTCATGCCATCGCCGGTGCTGAACAGATTCTTCACTTCAGCCAGCAAGCTGAGCGAGAAGAACTACCATGGGCAGCCGACGAGGCGCTCGCAGTGCTGACAGTGCCAGTGGCAAAGGCCCATGTGTTTCTACTACGACGTCCGAGAGGACCAGTGCTTCTCGGTTTCCTCCGACGACCTCCTCACGCCGCAAGAGGTGATCGACAACTGGGACGCCGTCGAGATCGGCGACTACGAGGAGGCCGTCTCGTTGTACAGCCATGACAGTTTCGAGGTCGACCTGACCTCCAATGCGACGAACGTGGTTTACGGCGTCTGGGTCCGCAAGTGGGAGAATCGGCAGAAGCGAATTGTCAAGTCGAGGTGCTGCGGTCGCGGATTTCTCGATGGCGAGCACCTGAGTGAGTCGACTCTCGTCGACGACATCACGTCTCAGCCACAAGTTGCTCTGCTCGCTGGCCATACAGTAAAGGTTGATCCTCGAGAGCTTCGACATCTCAAAAGCTTTTCTACAAGGGCTGAAGTTCACAGAGGTCGTGGCAGAGGCGAAAGAGCTAAGCCACGAGGTCAAGGAAGCGCGGGCGGCGAATATATGGAGGTATTGGACAAACATCCCAAGTAGCAAGATCGTGGTCCAGAATGGTGACATTCCACACTTCATTCTCATGTGCCTCAAAGCACTCTATGGCCTAGCGGACGCCCCACTGCTATGGCAGTTGGCTCTGCTTCACTACCTCAAGCTAGACATCGGCTACAGGATGGGCACGCACGAAGAGTGCTTCCTGATGATCATAAACGGCTGGCAGGCGGTGTCACTATGCATCATCCACCTGGACGGCCTTCTACTGGCAGCTACAAAGGAGTTCCTCGACCACATCGCCAAGAAGCTCGGCCAAAGTTCGGAAACCCCCAGAGGACGAGTCTTCCGTTCGTCTACCTGGACATGAAGCACGAGATGCTGGCACCAAGACACTTGCTGGCTCACCAGCAACACTGCCTCGACAAGCTGCCGGAGGCCAAGTTCACGAACGCGTGTAGTGGTATAGTCAGGGGCTGCCTGACCTCTGAGCCCTAGGAGGCGCATCGGACCCCCTAGGGAAATGGTAAATTGCTCAGGGCGGACGCTATTGTCGCCCTCAGAACGCACTGTTACCTGGAGCGCGAAACTACACAGGGCAGGCAAGGTGGGACGTATTGTCCCCTACTGGCACAATGATGCTACATAGGAAGTGTAGTTCACAAGAGTAAACTTGTGCAACAATTTGCTCCTTTTGTGAAATTTTCACAAGGCCAATTGGAGCCGCCGCGGCCTATGCTTCACAAGAGCGCACCTTGTGAAATGTTGCCTAGCCACGCCGCAGAGAGAAAGGAGACAAAGATGGCCCCCGCCTCAAGACAAAATGTCAACGAGGACTATACGAAGGGTTAATTGTAAAGACGAAAAATGTGATCCCTAACTGCACAAGGAAGTTCGAAAGGCATGCAAGTCAGTAGACGAGCGTGTTGACGTCGATTTGCGCATCACGAATTCGTTGCCGATGACACCGCCGGAGAACATAACACTACCGAGCAAACCTGAGCAGCGCAAGCCTGGGGCACGATCCACAGACCAGGGTTTCTCAGTGGGTCTCTCACCCCCGCACTGAGATGGTCTACGCCCTCAGTGGGTTTCTCACCCCCGCACTGAGACGTCCGCCAGGCCTCGAAACCTGGAGCGCAGAAGCGCCGAGTCCATCCAGACAGACGTGAACCTTGGCCCTGGTGCCAACGAATGCACTGCAACATCCACACAATAGCGTCAAGCTCACCAGAAGCAAACACCAGCAGTCCCAGCGCGGTGGCTGGGTCGGCACCGACCGTGAATCAGCATCTCCCTCATGTCCCCCAGTCAAGAGGGTCTGTAGACGCGACCGTAATGCCTGCGTGACCTCTCCCATCCGCAGACATAGCCGACCGCCCCGGCCGCATGAGGTACACGGCGTAGGGGGGTAAGGCGCTCGCAC
>CAUYUJ010000173.1:79760-89760 GCA_963575745.1 Prorocentrum cordatum
CCCGCCTCCAAAGTGCGCTCGTTTGCCAGATCGGCGCGCCCCGTCGCGACGATCCCGCGGCACTTCGGACAATGGATCCCGATCTTGCGCTGGAGGAGGGCCTGGACGGCGTTTTTGATGTCTGTCTTTCTCGGCGCCCCGGTTGCACCCGGCGCGCTCGGCGAGGCACGCGAACACGTGGAGCTCGCGCTCGGCGTTGATGAGAGCCTCGATGTGCCAGCACGACTTGGCCAGGGCGTCGGTAGCTCGAACGCGCGGGCCCGTGGGCCCGATGACGGAATCATCGCTGGCCCAATCGAGAAAGGTCTTGAGGTCCTCGGGCAACACCGCGATCGCCTGAAAACCGTCGACCTTTTCCGCGGCGCGCTTGGCGCCCACCCGCGAAGCACTCGAGAAGAAGCCGCAGGGCCCGCAAGCGCGCCCTCGATGCACATCTCGCAGCAGCCGCTGCTCAGCTTCTCGAAGGTCTCGTCGCCGAGAAACGCGCGCTGCGGATGGCAGCCCGGCAATGATCATCCACGACGGCCACGGGGGCGCACACCTGATGGGCGCGCCCCTGAGCCCCGCCGCCCACGCCTCGGATGTTGAAGGGCTTGCCAATGAGATGCTGCTGCGGCCAGCGCCCTGCCCCCACGGCTCGGCGGCGCAACTGGCGCGCGCGTTTCTCCGGCGACGTAGGCCCACACACCTGGGCCCACGACGACGCTAAGCTGACCAGCGGCGAGCCGGGCACGGCTGCGACGCACCTGAGCGGCGCGCTCGCTGGCCGCAACGTCGGCGGGCCACCAGGGAAGCACGCGGGCCCCACTTCCTTGCGGCGACTTTCGCGGGGACTGCTGTCCCCAGGTGGGCGCAGATGCGCTGACAAGGAAATCGCCCATGGGTGCGTCTCGCGACGTGGCAAGCTTCTCGTCGACCACGGATGCCACGTGTCCTTCGGATGCTACGCGGGGCGCGGCGGTTACCTGGACGCGCGCGACCTCGCGCAATTCCAAGCGCGGCCTGCATTGCGGCCATTCGGATATGCGTTTCCGAGCCTGGTCGCCGCGATGTGCTCTTTCTACTGCTCGCATCCGGGCGGCGTCGAAGGCTGCAGCGGCCCGGGCGTCGGCGCAGCCCAGATGGCAGCGGTGGCCACATCAAAAGGAAGATCGCAATATCCACATTGACGCATCCGTGAGAGTAGATGCCACACATGGTATCCGCATCCGCTTCCATGTCTACATTTTCCGATTCAGTCTGCAAGTCAAACGGCAGTGGGGATGATGCCAAAGCTGGAAGGCCAACCATGACCACGTTGATCATATGTTGGGCACGTTTACGTCGGTGGGCACGTCGTTGCGCCATCTGAGAATCGCGTTATGTCTCCAAGCTGGCCACGGCGGACAACCGGCTCGCAATCTCTGGAGCCAACTCGCGCGCAACATTGGTTCTGAACGCTGCGGTCGGCACCTCCGCGAAGTGCCATATCCGCGGCGGCGTGGCCTGTCCACGAAGGAAAATTGCGCTAGCTGGCTTTGCCGACGGCGGGCCAATGGACCGAACCCGCTGGCGCGTGGCATCGCGATGCGCTGGTCGTCGGGCCGCGAATTGGCCCGTAGGCAGGACGGCGGCCCTCGCGATGCACTGCCGATCGATCACGCTCATCTCGCGGGGGCCCCACAGAGCTGCAGCCCCAGGCGGCGCGCTAGATCTGAGGACGCGCTGTGCCAGTCGATGCTGCTGGCCCTTCGTCCGTCCTCAAAAGGGCGCAGCAGTGCTGACCATGTGAGGTGTTAGTGGGACGGGCGGTGCGTCGGTGCTCGCGTGGCTCTGGACGATGGTGAATGAGGCTGCTGAACAACAACCGTGGACGGACCCAGGCAGTTGCCATGACACGACGATGGCCATGTGCAATGGCGCGCCGTCGGGCCCCGGCTGCGTCTGAGGAGGACTCCTGGTGACCACAAAAGCAACCCCTGAGATACTGGCCAAACCTGCGTCTGAGTCTGCGTATCCTGCGTAGCCTACGAATTGACTGACACTGCCGCTGCCTTGTGGTGATGATGACGTGCATTGAGGGCACTCTGCACAAAAATGAGACTCATTTCCAAAGATGAGTTACGTCATGGTCGTGCCATTTTGCCTTTGGGGATTGCGGCGCCAGCTTTCCCTTGCCTGCAAAACGTTCGCCAACACTATGTCGTTTTTCCACCGATGAACAGATGATCTCCCTGAGCAGTTGAAAGTTCCATGAGAAATTGCTACTTCTGGGCGCCTGTTGCCCTTACCTTCAGCTTTTTTCTGGAAAATGTGCCGTTACGCTTCTTGATGAGTCTACGAAGCTTGCACATCCGACGACGAGCAGGTCTGCGCCATTGGCATTTTCGCCGACGTCATTTGCCAAAACAACTGAGCATACCTCAGGGAAGGGCTAGGGCCTTGAAATTCTGCTGTTTGATCATTGACCTCTTCGGCTAGATCCTAGCTGGTGTCTGAAGAGGTTCTGCTGACGTGTTGGCCTCGTTCAACGACTTTCTTCCGTGCAACTGTTGAGAATGTGTTCGACGACTGTGCAAGGCACAACGGCAAGGACCCCAGTTTGAAAACGGCCTGTGCTCCATCCGAGCAATCGTTGGAAACATTGAACTACGAGTGCGGCACGGAGGAGTGATCTGCGAGGACAGAGGTTAAGGAGGCGAGGAGGGGGAGGACTGGGGGCGGGGGGGAGGAGGAGGCAGCGGAGAACCAAAACGGCCCTCAAGGGACCCCAGAACTGCCTCCAGGAAGCCCCCGAGAGACATCCCACGAAATCACAACGGACATCCAATAGGCTTCATACCCACAACCCAGGCACGGCGCCTTGGCTTGCCGTAGGCAGCTGGATAAGAAACGAAAGGGGATTAGGAGCGGCCCGAAGGTCCCGCCTCTCCCCCGCCGCCTCCGCCTCCGCCTCCGACTCCTCCTCCTCCTCCTCCTCCTCCTCCTCCTCCTCCTCCTCCTCCTCTTCCTCCTCATCATCATCTGCCTCCTCCTCCTCGTTCTCTTCCTCTTCCTCCTCCTCCTCCTCCTCTTCGCCCTCCTCCTCCTCCTCCTCCTCCTCCTCCTCCTCCTCCTCCTCATCCTCCTCTCCCTCCTCGTCCTCCTCCTCTCCTCCTCGTCCTCTCTCCTCCTCCCTCCTCCTCCTCCTCCTCCTCCTCCTCCTCCCTCCTCCTCCTCCTCGTCGTCCTCTTCCTCTTCCTCTTTCTTTTCCTCTCCCTCTTCCTCCTCCTCCTCCTCCACCACCACCACCAACACCATTATCATGATCATCATCATCAGCATCATCATCATCATCATCATCATCATCATCATCATCATCAGCAGCAGCATCAGCATCATCATTATCATCATCATCATCATCATCATCATCATCATCATCATCATCATCATCATCATCATCATCATCATCATCAGCATCAGCATCATCATCATCAGCATCATCATCACCACCACCACCATCATCATCATCATCATCATCATCAGCATCATCATCATCATCATCATCATCATCATCATCAGCATCATCACCATCATCATCATCATCATCATCATCATCAGCAGCATCATCATCAGCATCATCATCGTCACCATCACCATCATCATCATCATCATACTCATCATCATCATCACCATCACCGTCATCATATACATCATCATAGACATCATCATCAGCAGCAGCATCATCATCAGCATCAGCATAATTATCATCATGACCACCACCACCACCATCATCATCATCACCACCACTACCACAACCACCACCACCACGACCACCACCATCATCATCAGCAGCATCATCGTCATCATCATCATGATCTTCATCAGCATCATCGGTATCAGCAGCAGGAACATCATCATCAGCCTCATCGTCATGATCATCAGTATCACCATCATCATCATCATCATCATCATCATCATCATCATCATCATCATCATCATCGTCAACATCCCCATCCTGATCCTCATCATCAGCATCAGCATCATCATCATCATCATCATCAACACCATTGTCATCATCATCAGCAGTAGCATCAGCATCATCGTCATCATCCTCAGCATCATCATCGTCATCATCATCTGCAGCATCACCATCATCATCAAAATCAGCATCATCATAATCAGCAGCATCCGCAGCATCAGCATCGTAATTACTAGATCATCAGCATCATTATCAGCAGCAGCATCACCATCATCATCATAATCATCAGAATCGTCATCATCCTCACCATATCCATCATCATCATCATAATCATCACCAGCATCGTCATCGTCATCATCATCATTATCGTCATCGCCATCCTCATCGTCATCATCTTCTTCATCATCATCATCATCATGATCAGCATCAGCATCATCATAATCATCATCCTCAGCATGCTAATCATGTCATGCTCGTCCTCACCATCATCACCATCGTCAGCATCCTCATCCTCACCAGCATCACCATACTCACCAACATACGCATGATCGTCAGCTTCATGTTCATAATCGCCATCATTATCATCATCACCGTAAACACCAACGAATACGAAATAAAACAACTGTCTTCATCACCACAGCCATCATCATCACCAAAGCCATCATCAGAATCATCATCGCCAGCACCATTATCATCATCATCATCATCATCAACAACAACAGCATCGTCATCGCCATGACCATCATGGCAATAATCATCATCATCATCATCAGCATCATCATCATCACCATCATCATCATCATCATTATCAGCATCGTCATCATCAGCAGCATCATCTTCATCATCATCACACACAGAATCAGCATCAGCATCACCACCACCGCCATCACCACCACCACCACCATCATCATCATCACCGCCACAACCGTCATGAGAATCGTCATCATCATGTTCATCATCTTCATCATCATCTTCATCATCAGAATAATCATCGGGCCAGGGCGTGCTAAGATCTCCGGTAACTGGTTAACAGTATTAACAGTATTTCTAGTTCGCGCGCGCGGGGCGGCCCCTGGGGGTCCCCCGGCGAAAAGTACCCCGACCAACGCGCCCGACCAAGTCTACTCAGAGATGGTTTTCCTTCTGGGTGCGGCCTCTCAGGCTCCCCAGAGCGCGCTCAGAGTGCCCCAAGAGGCCCCCAAGACTGCCCAAGAGGCCCCCGAGACGCCCAAAGAGCGCTCGAAGACGCCGAAGATGACCCCAAGACGGCCCAAAAGGCCCCCAAGACAGCCCAAGAGGCCTCCAAGACGCCCCAAGAGCCTTCCAAGAGGCCTCCGAAGAGAGCCCCAAGAGGCCAAAATCGTTGATTTTCATTGGTTTTTTCGATGTTTTTTGTGTTCTGGCTTTTTCGGCTTCCGGACGCTCCAAGACGGCCCAAGAGGCCCCCAAGACCGCTCCAAGACGGCCCACGAAGCTCCCAAGACGGCGCCGAAACGACCCAAGAGAGCCCTCAAGACGGCCCAAGTGCCGCCCAAGACGGACCAAGAGGCCCCAAGACGGGCCCAAGAGGGACTCAGGAGGGATACCGAGAACTCAAAAATGGAGCCCTCCGTCCCAGAAGGCGCCCAGGAGGTCCCAAAGAGGCCCCAAGAGGCCTCCAAGAGGCCCCAAGATGTCGCCAAGAGGCCCCAGGAGACTCCCAGGAGGCCCAAAAGAAGCCCCAGAAGGCTTCAAACATGTCTCCCAGGCGCCCCCGAACGGCCTCTCAACAGACCCCAAGAGGCCCCCCAAAGAAGCATCTTGACGACGACTCTATTTCGCCCCATCGAGAGACGACCCCCAGGGAACTGCTTCACCATCAAAACTCCCCACGCAACGCGTCCGAACGACACCCGCCCCCAAGAGCGCAACATGGGCAACGAACACACAGACAAAAACCAGCGATGCCATATCACGGGCCGGCGGAATGAGCGAAGCGATTCAATAATCATCAGCACCATCATCAGCAGCAGCGTCATTATCATCATCGCCATCGACATCCTCATCGACACGATCCTGATCATCATGAACGCCATTGCTAGTCGTCGGCACCGTAAACATCGTACCATCGCGATCCCTCTGCACGGTCTCGCGGCACTCCACACCCCGATCTCGACGGGTGGTCGCGGCTTCGCCGGCAGGCGTCGGCGATACCTCACGGGCGCATCGCGGCTGGATGTCATTTTGGGCGGGCATCTGCGCATCTGCCCAGAGGGTTCCAAGAGGGACAGAGATCGGGGAGACGCAAGACTCGGTACGGGGAACTCGGGTTGGCCTGGCGGGGCCATCTTCAAAATGACGAGAGCCACTCTGAAATCTGACGCGAGCTCCCGCTGCAGACATCCCACGAAAGCTGGACCGTCAAGATCCAGGACGCGCTCGTCGAGAAACGCCGGCAGACCCGAGTTCCGGCCCTCTCGAGTCTCACGTGTCCCCGAAAAGAAGGGACAACAACAACAAAAATAGAAAGCAAAAAATCGGGTCGGGCGAAAGGGGGGGATAGCAAAGGGGGGGTTGAGAATCAGCTCACGTAGCTGATTTTCCCGGCGCCTCCCGGCGCCGGAGGCGGCTATGTATCGAGGAATGGGCCCCTCGGTGAGGCCGAAACCAGCTGCATGCAGCAAATTTCGTAACCCCCCCTTTCCCAATCCCCCCCCTTTCGCCCGGCCCGAAAAAAGGAGGGAGGAGGGGAAGGACGGGGTCGGATCGGCCCTCCACGACGCAAGGGTCACGCCCTTGTCGGCCGGGTGGGTGCCAGAACCACGGGGGCACGTCGGTCGGGGACGAAAGGGGAAAGAAGAAAAGAGGAAGAGAAGGGGGAGGGATCAGGCAGGAGGGAAAAGAAAGGCCACGGGAAGGAGGGATGAGAGGGGGACAGAGGGAGAAGAGCGAGAGGCAGAAGGAGGGAGAAGGGAGAAGCAACGAGCAGGCAGGATGAGGAGGAAAAGGAGCCGCACCAACCAACTCTCCTCGAGGAAGGAGGACGAGGAGGAGAAGCACGAGGAGGAGGAGCACGAGGAGGAGGGATGGGGGGGGAGGGGGGAGGAGAAAGGGGGTGGGGCCGGCGGAGGAGGGAGGGCGAGAAGGTGGAGGAGACGGGGGGAAAGGAGGAGAGCACTTGGGATAGGGGAAGTGAAGGGGGGTAAAGGGGTAAGGATGGAAAGGAACGGGCTGGGTGAAACCCATCTGCCTCGATACCCCTTGAAACCATCCAGTCTAAAGCGAATATTGCGGCCTTTCGCAGCGCAGTGAGCGTCGGGCGCCGAAAAAAAAACATTCCTGAGCTCATGACGGCAGCGACCCACGTCCATCGCGGGGCCTGGCGCACGGAATCGCCACGCGCATGGGTCGAGGGCGGGAACTGTGACAAAACCATGGCCCACCCCAAAGATTGCCCAAGACTGCCCCAGGGCGGCCCTGAACTAGTCGGAGCTAGGCCAGAGGAACATCCTTCAAGAAGATGAAAACTTCCGCTGGCCAAAACACACACACACACACACTCACAACATCCAAGGGGAACCCGCCGCAGGGTGCACAAGAACATCCAACAAGCACGAAGAACATTAGTGTACCCTCCCCGAACCGCCCTCGATCTCGTACATTAGTCCGACCTTAAGTCACATAACTTCGCAAGTCGCGCAACACGATGCGTTGCTCGCGGTTGTCTTCCCGCCCTGGCGCCGCTGCCCCGGAGAAGCTTGGCACCTCCCCGACGCAGGCCAGAGTGCGCGAAGCGCGTGTATCTTCGGACTCCGCGCGAGCGACATAGCTGAAAGACCCCACGATGCCGCCAAGATCGCATAGGATGGCCCAACATGGCCCCCAGGATGGCCCCAGGATGCCCCCTGGAGGGCAAAACAAATTGCACTGAAGCAAGAGTGCTCCCAATGTCCCAGAGATGGACCGAGAGGCCCCTGAACGCACTCAAGAGGCTGCAAGATGTCCCAAGAGCCGTCCCAATATAGCCACAAGATCCATGTGAATATCGTTTAACCGATCCCCATCCCCAGCGGCGTGACCTGGGCCTCACAAGCCGATTTCTCCCCCTAGATGGGGATATAGGTCGTTCTATTCGGGTTTCGAGGGGTCTATCCCCAACTGGGGTGGTAGTTTGGTGGGGGTCTCGAAGGGGATGGGGATGGGGATGGGGCTGGGTTAAACGATACCGACCATCGGCCTGGGGGGCCAGCGGCAGAGGGCGCAACCTTTCAGTCTATGATGCGCCGCCACCTGCGGCCTGATCCACTGGTGTGCTTGGCATCCTGGGCCTCTCCGACGAGTTCGCGCTGCGATTTGGATCGTACGCACCGCCGAACACGACGTCGGAGAGAGAGTGCTTCTGGTTTGCGCAGACGACGACATCGCTTCACTGCTTTCCGCGCACCGCTCCCGTTGAGGGGGCGAGCTGTTTTCGGAGCCAGCCCGGCCACCAAGTCTTTCGCCATCCCCCTCCGGGGCCCTCGCAGATTTGTCCGTCCAGAGCGGCTCCAGTGGGAAACTCCCACACAGACGGCAATGAACGCGAAGAAGACGTTCGAAAATGGCCCAGGCAGCATCAAAGTTACCTCATGACGCCTCGAAGACGGTCCACTAGGGCCCAAAAGCGGTTCATCAGGTTTCAAAAAGACTGGGGAGGACCTCCAGAAGCGAAGAAAAAACCCAGAGAGGCCATGAGAAGAAAAATCAATGACTTGCCTTATGACAAGTGTTCGCATATTCGGGCCCACGACGGCCCGGGACATCCCCAAAGGGCCTGAAAATCGCCCCTACACGATACAGGAAGCCTCAACAAGGACGCCAAAACAACCCAGGGAGGCCCCCAGACAGGCCAAGACCCTCACAAGACGGTCCAAGAGCCCCCTTTGTTGGTCCCAAAAAGAGGGGCACATTTGGGGGATGTCGGACTGAAGTTGGAAACCTGTCCACCAAGGACGGCACCCAAGACCCCAAACATAGCCCGCGGTGTGAGATATACGCTGTACATCTTGTGCTGTGCAGACCAAGACTGTAGCATAGCGAGCGTACTGTTACGTTTTGGCCCAAACCCTTCAGGGTCCTTGAGACGAGAGCGCCAGCGGTGTGAAGAAATCATCAGATGTTCTTCTGGTTGTTCATTCTTATTATTGCCATCAAAGACTTCGGGGGCTTTGATAAGCTCATATTGGTAGCGGAACCTGGTCAGCCAGGCTCACGCTTCGACCTTCCAGATCTCGGCGGCAAGTCTCCAGATTTCGTCGCCACCTCCATAAGCTTCGACCCAGCGGCAGATCTCATAGACCGCCTGGTCAGTTTCTCGTCAGAGTCCACGTTTGATTTCACAGCCGATCTCACAGTTGATCGCACAGAAGGGGGCAGTTTCGATTTCGTGCAGCACGCTTCGGGCAGCAACCCCTTGCAGTTTCAGTTCAGCAGGATGTCCAAGCCAATGGCGGACATGCTACTAGAGCGAGGAGTTCCACAGTTCGATGGTACGCTCAGCAAATGGAAAGAATACGAGAAGCTGGCGATGATTTTAACCGCGAAGCTCACATTGGAGAAGAAGGAGGGCGAAACAGCTCTCATGCTCAGTGCAGGTCTCACGGGCGAAGCTTGTGACGAAGTTGAGGACCTCTCAGCAGACGAGCTCATCAAGCCCAAGGCGGCGAAGCAGCTCATGGCCAGATTACGGAATAGTTTCAAGATGGACGACAGGACCGAGCTCGCGGATGACTTCGACTAGTATTTCTTCAAGCTCAAGCGGTACAAGGGCGAGACATTTTTCGCCTACATCTCAAGAGTGCGCGCTGCAGCTACCGGCGAAGGTCCGAGCCTGGCTCACGCTACGACGAGGAGGATACAGCGCGGACCAGAAGGCGGTCATCATGTCGGTAGTTGGTAAGGATATCGGTTATTGAGGCGTTGGAGACAACGTTCGGGCAGGAGAGCGTCATACACGAGTCGAATCACGCACGGAAGCAGTATTTCGTCGACGAGGACACAACAGAGTACTATGACGAGGAGTTCTATACTGGCGAGCCAGAG
>CAUYUJ010000173.1:97260-117255 GCA_963575745.1 Prorocentrum cordatum
CCTCCAAGATAGCCCCAAGAGGCGCCCAGGAGGCCCCCGGGAGGCCCCCGGGAGGCCCCCAAGAGGCCCCCAAGCGGCCTCCAAGAAGCCCCCAAGAGGCTCCCAGAGGCACCCAAGACGCTCCAAGAACCCCAGACCGCCAAGAAACCCCCGAGACGCCCCCAAGAGACATCCCACGAGACTCCGAGAGGCATCAAAGAGGCCTCTGGCCTTCTGCTCGCCCTCGTCCTCCCCCTCATCTGTCTCTTCCGTCTCCTCATCCCTCCTCCTCTATTTCCTTCTTCCCTCTATTCGTTGTTTTGCTTCGTAGATCACTAGTGTACATATGCAATGCACCTCTGTCAGTCATCTACGAACCACGCACGCTGTACATACGCTCTCCCTCCGCGCTCTTGGCTGGAAGAAGTCGCGAGCGAGGCCTCACTTGGGCACTGTAAACAAGCTTGCCTATGCGACGGCGCGGGAAATGCGCAATTGTGGAGGCCTTGCAACGAACAATTCTTCAAGTTCGACGGCGAAAAAACACACACATAAACATAAACTTTCGGAGGCCCGCGCGGATTTCTTGGATCGGCGCTGGAACCCCTTCCTGGCGCGCGGAGCGCGCCAGGGGCGGCGCCCGAGGCGCCGTTGAGGGGCCCAAGGCCGATCCAAGATATCCGCGCGGACATCCGACGGTTTAATATGTTTATGTGTTTCCTGGACGAGTGCTCTTCAGTCTGCCTCTAGCACCCTGCCGGATTGTGGTAGTAGTCGCGGCACGCCCCGGCGCAGCACCACTCCCTGTCCTGGCAGTTGTCGGCGGAGAGCCAATCGCAATCGCAGCCCCCGCTGCAGCCGGAGGGATTGATGTGCGGGTACGACTCAGTCGTCAGGCTCTGCTCGAGCTGCGACTGGTTCGCAAGCAGGGCGGCCCCGGAGCAACCTGCCGGATTGTGGTAGTAGTCGCGGCACGCCCCGGCGCAGCACCACTCCCTGTCCTGGCAGTTGTCGGTGGAGAGCCAGTCGCAATCGCAGCCCCCGCTGCAGCCGGAGGGATTGATGTGCGGGTACGACTCAGCCGTCAGGCTCTGCTCGAGCTGCGACTGGTTCGCAAGCAGGGCAGCCCCAGAGCAACCTGCTGGATTGTGGTAGTAGTCGCGGCACGCCTCGGCGCAGCACCACTCCCTGTCCTGGCAGTTGTCGGTGGAAAGCCAATCGCAATCGCAGCCCCCGCTGCAGCCGGAGGGATTGATGTGCGGGTACGACTCAGCCGTCAGGCTCTGCTCGAGCTGCGACTGGTTCGCAAGCAGGGCGGCCCCGGAGCAACCTGCCGGATTGTGGTAGTAGTCGCGGCACGCCCCGGCGCAGCACCACTCCTTGTCCTGGCAGTTGTCGGTGGAGAGCCAGTCGCAATCGCAGCCCCCGCTGCAGCCGGAGGGATTGATGTGCGGGTACGACTCAGCCGTCAGGCTCTGCTCGAGCTGCGACTGGCTCGCAAGCAGGGCGGCCCCGGAGCAACCTGCCGGATTGTGGTAGTAGTCGCGGCACGCCCCGGCGCAGCACCACTCCTTGTCCTGGCAGTTGTCGGTGGAGAGCCAGTCGCAATCGCAGCCCCCGCTGCAGCCGGAGGGATTGATGTGCGGGTACGACTCAGCCGTCAGGCTCTGCTCGAGCTGCGACTGGTTCGCAAGCAGGGCGGCCCCGGAGCAACCTGCCGGATTGTGGTAGTAGTCGCGGCACGCCCCGGCGCAGCACCACTCCCTGTCCTGGCAGTTGTCGGTGGAGAGCCAGTCGCAATCGCAGCCCCCGCTGCAGCCGGAGGGATTGATGTGCGGGTACGACTCAGCCGTCAGGCTCTGCTCGAGCTGCGACTGGTTCGCAAGCAGGGCGGCCCCAGAGCAACCTGCCGGATTGTGGTAGTAGTCGCGGCACGCCCCGGCGCAGCACCACTCATTGTCCTGGCAGTTGTCGGTGGAGAGCCAGTCGCAATCGCAGCCCCCGCTGCAGCCGGAGGGATTGATGTGCGGGTATGACTCAGCCGTCAGGCTCTGCTCGAGCTGCGACTGCGACTGGTTCGCAAACAGGGCGGCCGCGCCGCCCCCGCACCAAGTGCCAGTGCCATAGCACTGGCTCCTATCGCCGGTCTCGAAGGTCCTGCCGTCGCTCGAGGGGCAGCTCGTGCCAGGCAAGTACTTGCGATTCCCCCATGCTGTGCCGCACTGCCCGCACTGGGCGGCGCCCAGGTTCTGTGGCCACCAGCAGCAGAACGCTTCTGCGCTGCAGTCGCTCGCCCTGCGTGGCTGCAGGAACTCGTCGGCTGCGGTCGGGGCGACGGCCAACATGCACAGGGCGGATCGGAATGCCATCGCTGTGAGCCTCTGCAGTGCCGGGCGGTGCGTCAGCCAATCTCGTCTGAGCCAAAATGCCTACGTATGGGTGAAGATCATGATCATGAGGACGATGACGATGGTGAGGCTGTGGCTGATGATCATGACGATGACGATAGAGAGCCATCCCAACAGGCCCTAAGAAGATCCAAGAAGCCCACGACCCAAAACCCAGGCACGGTGGCTGGATAAGCCTAAAGCCACACAAGATCCGCCGCCCCCTGTTGGCTTGCCACAAGGGTGCCTGGCGTGCTGAATTTCAATTTTGCTTCTTTCAGAATTCCCCCTGGGGCTTCAGCACAGCGCGCCGGCCA
Source organism: Prorocentrum cordatum (assembly GCA_963575745.1). Taxonomy (NCBI): domain Eukaryota; class Dinophyceae; order Prorocentrales; family Prorocentraceae; genus Prorocentrum; species Prorocentrum cordatum. Next base: position 99,944 of record CAUYUJ010000173.1, read on the forward strand.
CCCGGAATTTGCCCGGGTCATGGGTTTCCCCCCCAAGACGGCTTCAAGATGGCCTCCAAGACGGCTAAGATGGCTCCAAGTTCGCCAAAGATGGTCCAAGATGGCCTCTAAGACGACCCCAGAGGGTCCAAGATCCCCCCCAAGTCCGCCCAAGAAGCCACCAAGACGGCCCAAGATGGCCTCAAGATGGCCCAAGGCGGCCCAAGAGGCCCAAGAGGCCTCCAAGGGGCCCTCCAGGAAGGCCAGAAGAAGCCAAAATCAACGATTATCCTTACGTAAGTTTTTAAAGGATTTTGGCATTTGCTTCTTTTCGGCCTTGCGACGGTCCAAGACGGCCCAAGAGGCCCCCAAGATCGTCCCCAGAGCGCCCAAGAGGGCCCCAAGATGGCCCCGACGGCCCAAGACGGCCCCAAGAGGGCCCCGAGACGGCCCAAGAGGCCTCCAAGACGCCCCAAATGGCCTCCAAGACAGCCCTGAAGCACCCCAAGAGGCCAAGACAGCCAAGAGCTCTCTCGATGCATTTTTGCATGAGTTGACTTCCGGAAACTGAGCGAATCTGAACATCGAAAAAATCGAATTTCAAGATTTTCGAAAAATCTCCATTTTTTGATTCGGTGTCGATTCTCTGCACTCTCACTAGTGAGAGAAGCTCTACGAGGTTCCCGGCGGTGACCAGGTTGACGGTTCACGCCGGCGCCAGTGCTGCGATAGTACGGCATTGGGGTATTCTCATACCTCGTAGAGCTCTTCGGCATCGACGAGCTAGAGGAATTCCGGCGCAGGCTCGAGCTAGTTGGCCGACCCGGCCCCGACGGACAATCTGACAACTTTTGGGTGGTTTTGCGATTTTTTGATAGATATTTTACCATTTATTCTGAGAAAGCAGATTTTTCGCACCCGTAGGCATTTTGGCTCAAGCTGTTGTGGCTCAAGCTGTTGTGGCTCAGAAGCTATCATTGCTTGTCGCCGGGGCGGTCTAGGTATATCTTTTGTCTGTCGTCGGTGCGGTCAACCACCTAATACAGCTCAGTTGTCCAAGTTTGTTCGCAATGTCTGGCGCTGTTGCTGCCGCTCTCCCTGACGAGGCAACTGACCTTACCCAGAGCATTTTTGGGACGAATTCCAGTGCAGGTGTCGGGAAGGGGCCGTTGAGTCGATTGTCAGATCGTGCCAATGCTGTGAAAGCTGCCCTTGCTCGTTCCCCTGGGGGTACGCCAGAACAGAAAAAACTTCGAACCGATGACATCATGGGCGCGTGTGAGAGTCAATCAAAGGTGGAGTTTACTCCCGCGCCCGCCTTTCCAGGCGTCGGAAGCGGGAACGTAGAGCCGAGCGCCGTTGAATTTGCAGCGGCTGCTCCCGGAGCCGGCCTATCCGAAGGCAGTTCCGGTGCATGCAACGGCCTCTTGGGTGGCGTGCATGCGGCTCCCGGGACTTGCATGGGAGGCAGTCCCGGTGGTGAGCTGAGCGCTGCTACTTTTGTGGCGGCCGCTCCCGGACCTGGCCCTGCGGGTGGCGGTTCCGGTGCGTGCAATGGCCCTTCGGGTGGCATGCATGCGGCTCCCGGTGCCTGGAACCGGCCCTCCGGGTGGCAGTTCTGGGCCGGGCGCGGGTCTCGTCCCCCCGGAAGCGGGCGCGGGTTTCGTCCCCCCGCCGGCACCAGCCGTTGTTCCTCCTCCGGCATCTGCGTCCATGGACGAGAAATTGACTTACATTATGACGAACATGAGTTTGAAGGCTGAAACGGCGACCAAGGACGACATCAACACTTTGCACACTCGGATTTCTGCAGAGACCAAAATTGCAATTTCGGAAGCGGTCGATCCCTTGAAAGATGAGATGGAAGAGGTTCGTGGTCGGCTTAAAGTTCTTGAATCGCGTCCGTCTTCCAGCAGCAGATTCAGATGATTAATTCGATCGACCCCGCGAATCGGCAGGTGGCGTTCTCGGGCTTTTCGGCTTCGAGTTCTTTTGCAGGATCGTGTTTGTGAGATCGAGACGTACATGCTGAAGTTTGCCAGCTTACCTCAGTATTCGATTAGTCATTTCATGCAGGGGCTCCGGAACGCGCAGACTGCATCGAAGACTTCTTACATCGAGTTCTTGACTGAAGATAATCGGAAGAAGTTCTTGGACGAATCGCGGAATGTAAGTTTCGCTAGTTCGTCTGGTTCGATTCGCGTCCGGGCAGCCAAGACCAAGTTTAACAAGCATCGTGATTGGGCTCTCGGTCGAGGACGAGAGCTTCTGAAGGCAGCTGCGCCCGGACAGGCGAGGCCGACTTTAAGAACCGTTATGTGCAGATTGACGGAGCGAAAGCCTTTGAGCAGTCCAATACTGATTTTGAGGGAGCATTTTTGCATCATTCTTTGAATCTGTCCCTGAAATAGGGGTGTCGGGGGACTGCTTACTTGTTTCACTATCCTCTCCTCTCCTCTACCCACGCCCTTCGATATGCGGATTGTGAGCGGTCCCCGGGTATTGCAGTATCTTCTCGTCTCCTCCGGCGTGGTCCAAGATCCGCTGGTTTGCTTCAAAAGCGTCGGAATCGATTCCTTTCTGCCGTGGAATATCGACCCTCCAGTTGCAAGCCAGATACTCTTTCGAGTTGGATAACAGGCAGTTCTCCTCCTCGTCCTTCTGCCTCGTCCTCTGTCCTGCCTCCTTCTGTTTCTCTCTTTCTCGCATCGATTTCTCGCAGCGTTTATTGACGAGCTATTTCGCTCGAAATTCAGAGTCTTCTTCACACAATTTGCCTCGAGACGGGGATCCGCGAAAATCCGGATCCGATCCGTCTCTTGTTTCACAAAGCCTCACCATACTTCATGTCAATATCAATAGTTTCTTAGTGCGTACGGCAGAGCCGGAAGGTCGTCTTGCGTTGTTGCCGTTTCTTCCTGCCGCTCTCGTTTTGGATGAGACGAAACTAGACAGCGCTTGCAGCATTCCATCGCTTTTGCATTACACAGTTTTGGAGCGCCGTGATCGTAACAGGAATGGTGGCGGTGTTCTTGTTTTTGTGCAAGATTGTTTAACCAGTCTATCCTCTCCTCTATCTCGCTCTTCTTCTGCTGAGATCATCTGGTTCTTATACCATTCGCTTCTAGGTCCAGTCTTGCTTGCTTGTTGGTATCGTCCACCCCACTACGGCGAAATCGCAAGCATCAATGCGTTCAGTGCTGAATGGGCGGCGCATTCGAATCTCGCGGTAGGCACGGTCGTGGTAGGAGATCTGAACATACATCACACTGGATGGTTGCGTTTTTCCAGGGGAGTTACTCCGGAGGGTACGGCGATGCAGCATTGGTGCACGATGCACGGTTTCATAGAGAAGGTTCGGCAGCCCACTCGAGGCCCGAATTTATTGGATTTAGTTCTCACCGACCTTCCAGATCGAGTCTCTACTACACTCTTGCCAGAGCTTGCCGGCCATCGTCTTGTTCTTGTCCCTCCCGCCTCTCTCGATTTCTTCTGACTCCCGTCCGGTTTGGAAGTATAGGGAAGCGGCTATGCGTTGTGATTTTCACAATACTGATTGGGGTTTATTCCGGCATCTTCGCCTGACGCGGCAGCACGCGCTGTCACGGAAAAGGTTTTCAATGCCATGCAGCTTCACATATCGCAGTCGTCAATCCGTATGAATTCTTCCCATCCTTGGCTTATCTCTGCGTATCTGGACAGCGTCCGGGCAAAACGCGATACTGCTGGCACGCCAGATTTTCCATTGGCGGTGCGAGCTTGTAGTCGGCATCTTCTTTCTGCAGATCGTGCCTTCATCGATCGTACTCGCAACAAACTGGGCGCCGGCGGTAAACCGTCAACCTTTCTTACCGCCGGGGGACTCGTAGAGCTTCCTGACAGTATATACTGTGGGAGAAAACTCCAAAGAACGACTACTTTTTAAGCCCAAGCGATTTCAGAGCTCTCAAGATAACGCTATCAAAAAAACGAACAGTTTCGCAACCCAGTTCGAGTATCAAACCGAGGTCAGACCTCTGAATGCGACAGGCGGGCGCGTCTGATGTCTGCGAATCCACTCATCTGATTCCCAGCCCTGAAGCCACCCTACAGCCCAAGTTAAATGCAGAAAATCGACAGTATCGACTCGAATAATATAATAGCTTTGCGAACCTAGTTCGAGCAGCAGACCGAGTTCCGAGCTCTGGAATCGACCGGAAGACGCGCCTGATGTGTGAAAATCGATATATGTGACCCGCAGCACTGTAGCCCTCCCCCAGCACGACATGGGTGCAGAAAATTGAGAGCACGTCTCAAGATCATTCGGACAATACGAATAGTTTCGCGAACCTAGCTCGCGCAGCAGGCCGAGTTCAGAGCTCTTGATTCAAGACGAACGCGACTGATGATTGCCCATCGATGTCTCTCACAATGAGCCCTGTAGCTGCCCTAGAGCTCGAGTTAAGTACAGAAAAACGAGAGCGTCTATCAAGATGACTCGAATAATACGAATAGGTTTGCGGGCCTAGCTCGGCTAGCAGACCGAGTTCAGACCTCTGGATTCGCCAGGCGAACGTGCGTGATAATTCTGAATGCGATAGGTGTGCTTGCCAGCTCTCTAGCTGCCCTACAGCTCGAGTTGAGTGCGGAAAACCGAGAGCGTCCATCAAGATGACTCGAATAATACGAATAGGTTTGCGGACCTAGCTCGGCTAGCAGACCGAGTTCAGACCTCTGGATTCGACAGGCGAACGCGCATGATAATTCTGAACGCAATAGCTGTGCTTACCAGCTTTGTAGCTGCTCTACAGCTCGAGTTAAGTAAAAAATACCGACAGCGCATATCAAGATGACTCGAAACGGCCGTTCCCGCCGGGACGCTTTTTGGCCTTCAAAATTACCCGATCGAGCTGAGATCAAGATGGCGAGCGGGAATAAGATCGAATAGCATGGAAAAAAATACTAGAGCTCTAACGAATGGTCAAATTTCGAGAACGAAATTTCCAACCGACCAAAAGTCACCAAAAGGTCCGTCGAGATTTTTCGTGCCAACTAGCTCTCCAGCGCTCCGGAATTACTCTTAAGCTTCCAGCAATAACTTGCTAAGGGAAGCTCTACGAGTTACTGCAGCAGCTGAAGGCAGGATCGAAAGGCTGGGGGCAGCTTTCTAGACAGTTGCTATCGAAAATCAGTAAGTCTTCTTCCCCTCCTCTCCGCTCCTCTTCAGGATCTTGGATCGTGGAACCGGCCGGAAAGGCAAACCAATTTGCGCAGAGCTTTCGTTCGAAATGGCACGTTCCTACATTAGAGACGAATTCGTTTTCTCCTCTTCTCTCTCCGCCTCCGTCTTCCTCGTTTCTTCCTCTTCCCCCTCCCCGCCTCCGTGTCGCACGCAGGATTTTCCCGGATAGCTCCTTGAGAGCAGAGGGTTTCAGACTGGCGCCGGCGGTGAACCGTCAACCTGGTCACCGCCGGGAACCTCGTAGAGCTCCTAACACGCGTAAGAGCGCTCACTACCAAAAGAGAGGGCTTCTGGAAGAATTTCTCGGAAATGATAAAACATGATTTTTTTCATGTTGAGATAGAGTTGGTTTCGCCAAGTGTTTCGATAGTAAAAGTGCATGTACAGGGCTCATACTAAGATGCTGAGACCCTCATAATTGTCTACAGGTGCAAAAAATCTGCTTTCTCAAAATAAATGGTCAAATATCTTTCAAAAAATTGCAAAACTGGGCGCCGGCGGTAAACCGTCAACCTTTCTTACCGCCGGGGGACTCGTAGAGCTTCCTGACAATATATAATGTGGAAAAGAATTTCAGAGAACGACTAGTTTTTCAGCCCAAGCGATTATAGACCTCTGAAGATGACTCTAACAAAACAAACGAACAGTTTTCCAATCGAGCTCGAGTATGAAACCGAGTTCAGACCTCTGAATGCGACAGGCGGACGCGTCTGATGTCTGCGGATCGATTCCTGCGATTAGGAGCTCTGCAGCCCCCCATACAGACTGAGTTAAGTGCAGAAAACCGAGAGTACCTCTCAGGATGACTCGAATAATACAAGAGTTTCGCTCGAGCAGCAGACCGAGTTCCGAGCTCTCGGTTCGACGAACGGACGCGCCTGATGTCTCGAAATCGATTCCTGTGGCCAGCAGCACTGTAGCCCCCTCCAGCACGATTCAAGTACACAAAACCGAGAGCACTTCTCAAGATGACTCGAACAATACCGATAGGTTCGCGAACCTAGCTCGGGGAGCAGGCCGAATTCAGAGCTCTTGATTCTGAATGCATTAGATCGAGTTCAGTACGAAAAACCGAGAGCGTCTGCTACAATGACTCGAATGATACGGATAGGTTTGCGACCCTAGCTCGGCTAGCAGACCGAGTTCAGACCTCTGGATTCAACATGCGAACGCGCCTGATCATTCTGAATGCATTAGCTGTGCTGACCAGCTCTTTAGATGTCCTGAAGCTCGAGTTATCTTGAGAAAACCGACAGCGCGTATCAAGATGACTCGAAACGGCCGTTCCTGCCTGCCTGCTTTTTGGCCTTCAAAGTCACCCGATCGAGCTGAGATCAAGATGGCGAGCGGGAATAAGATCGAATATCATGGAAAAAAATACTAGAGCTCTAACGAATGGTCAAATTTCGAGAACGAAATTTCCAACCGACCAAAAGTGAGCAAAAGGTCCGTCGAGATTGTTCTTGCCAACTAGCTCTCCAGCTCCCCAGAATTACTCTTAAGCTTCCAGCAATGGCGCCGGCGGTGAACCGTCAATCTGGTCACCGCCGGGAACCTCGTAGAGCTTCTCTCACTGGTTAGAGTGCAGAGAATCGACACTGAATCAAGAAAATCAGATTTATCGAAAATCTTTAAATTCGATTTTTTCGATGTTCATATTCGCGTAGTTCCTGGAAGTCAACTCATGCAAAAATGCATCCATAGAGCTCAGCTGCTGTTAGAGAGGAGTTATATGCCAATACTCGGCGTAAAAATCTGCTTTCTCAAAATAAATGGCCAAATATCTTTCAAATTTTCGCAATACCCCAAAAGTTATCACATTGTCCGCCTCGGTCGGCTGAGCCAACTAGCTCCACCCCGCGCCGGAATTCCTCTAGCTCATCGATGCCGAAGAGCTCTACGAGGTACAACTTGCTAAGGGAAGCTCTACGAGTTACTACCCAAAAGTTGTCACATTGTCCGTTCTGGTCGGGTCGACCGACTGGCGCCGGCGGTGAACGGTCAACCTGGTCACCGCCAGGAACCTCGTAGAGCTCCTCTCACGAGTGCAGAGAATCGACACAGAATCAAAAAATTGAGATTTTTCGATAATCTTGAAATTCGATTTTTTCGATGTTAATATTCGCTCAGTTCCCGGAAGTCAGCTCATGCAAAAATGCATCGAAAGAGCTGAGCTGCTGTCAGAGAGGAGTTCATATGCCAATGCTCGGCGTAAAAATCTGCTTTTTCAAAATAAATGGTCAAATATCTTTCAAATATTCGGAAAACCATCCAAAAGTTGTCACATTGTCCTTTCTGGCCGGGTCGGCCAACTGGGCGCCGGCGGTAAACCGTCAACCTTGGTTACCGCCGGGGACTCGTAGAGCTTCCTACCTTGACGTTAGTTGAGAAAACCGCGCATCCAACATTCCGACTTATAGTGAATATTTCTTGACCTCTGAATGCGACAGGCGGACGCGTCTGATGTCTGCGACTCGACTTCTGTCATTACCAGCCCTGTCGCCCTACAGGACCGAGGTAGGTGCAGAAAACCGACAGCACTTTTGAGAATGACTCGAACAATATAGAAGTTGTGCCGATCTAATTTGGGCAGCAGACCGAGTTCCGAGCTCTGGATCCAACAGGCGGACGAACGCCCCTGATGATTCTGAGTGCGATAGATGTGCTTAACAGCACTGTAGCTGCCCTGCATCTCGAATTAAGTAATACCCACCACGCGTATCAAGTTGACTCGAATAATACGAATAGGTTTGCGCACGTAGCTCGGCTAGCAGACCGAGTTCAGACCTATGGATTCGCCAGGCGCACGCGCCTGATGATTCTGAGTGCGATAGGTGTGCTTATCAGCTCAGAAGCTGCCCTGCAGCTCGAATTAAGTACAAAATACCGACAACGCGTATCAAGTTGACTCGAATAATACGAATGATTTGCGGACCTAGCTCGGCTAGCAGACCGAGTTCAGACCTCTGGATTCAACAGGCGAACGCGCCTGATGATTCTGAGTGCGATAGGTGTGCTTACCAGCACTGTAGCTGCCCTACAGCTCGAGTTAAAGAGAAAATACCGACAACGCGTATCAAGTTGACTCGAAAATTACGAACAGGTTTGCGGACCTAGCTCGGCTAGCAGACCGAGTTCAGACCTATGGATTCAACAGGCGAACGCGCCTAACGATTCTGAGTGCAATAGCTGTGCTTACCAGCTCTGTAGCTGTTCTACAGCTCGAGTTAAGTACAAAATACCGACCGCGCATATCAAGATGACTCGAAACGGCCGATCCCGCCAGTGTGCTTTTTGGCCTTCAAAGTTACCCGATCGAGCTGAGATCAAGATGGCGAGCGGGAATAAGATCGAATATCACGGGAAAAAATACTAGAGCTCTAACGAATGGTCAAATTTCGAGAACATAATTTTCAACCGACCAAAAGTCGTGAAAAGTTCAGTTCTTTTTTTTCGAGCCAACTAGCTCTCCAGCGCGCCAGAATTACTGGCGCCGGCGGTGAACCGTCAACCTGGTCACCGCCGGGAACCTCGTAGAGCTCATTTCATGCGTAAGAGTGCTCGGAGACGAAAGAGAGAGCTTCCAGAAGCATTTCTCGAAAAAGAGAAAAATTGATTTTTTTCGTGTCGACATAAAGATGGTTCCGCCAAGTGTTTTGATAGTAAAAGTGCGCCTACAGAGCTCATACTAAGACAGAGAGGCCCTCATAGTCGTTTACAGGTGCGAAAAATCTGCTTTCTCGAAATGAATTGTCAAATATCTTTCAAAAACTGGGCGCCGGCGGTAAACCGTCAACCTTTCTTACCGCCGGGGGACTCGTAGAGCTTCCTGACAGTATATAGAGTGGGAGAGAACGACTAGTTTCCATGACTCTAACAAAAAAACAAACGGTTTCGCAATCCAGTTCGAGTATCAGACCGAGTTCAGACCTCGCAATGCGACAGGCGGACGCGTCTGATGTCTGCGAATCGACTCATGTGATTACCAGCCCTGCAGCCCCCCGACAGCCCGAGTTAAGTGCAGAAAACCGAGAGCATCTCTCAGAATGACTCGAATAATACAATAGTTTCGCGAATCTGTTTCGAGCAGCAAATCAAGTTCTGAGCTTTCGAATCGTCCAACGAACGCGTCTGATGTGTGCAAATCGATTTCTATGACCCGCAGCACTGTAGCCCTCCCCCAGCACGAGTTGAGTGCAGAAAATTGAGAGCACGTTGCACGATGATTCGGAGAATACGAATAGTTTCGCGAAGCTAGCTCGGGCAGCAGGCCGAGTTCAGAGCTCTCGATACAACAGACAAACGCGCCCGATGATTCCCAATCGATTTATGTGACTATAGGCTCTGTAACTGCCCTAAAGCTCGAGTTAAGTACAGAAAACCGAGAGCGTTTGTCAAGATGACTCGAATAATACGAATAGGTTTGCGGACCTAGCCCAGCTAGCAGACCGAGTTTAGACCTATGGATTTAACAGGCGAACGCGCCTGACGATTCTGAGTGCGATAGGTGTGCTTACCAGCACTGTAGCTGCCCTAGACCTCGAGTTAAGCAGAAAATACCGACAACGCGTATCAAGTTGACTCGAATAATACGAATAGGTTTGCGGACCTAGCTCGGCTAGCAGACCGAGTTCAGACCTCTGGATTCAACAGGCGAACGCGCCTGATGATTCTGAGTGCGATAGGTGTGCTTACCAGCACTGTAGCTGCCCTACAGCTCGAGTTAAGTAGGAAATACCGACAACGCGTATCAAGTTGACTCGAATAATACGAATAGGTTTGCGGACCTAGCTCGGGTAGCAGACCGAGTTCAGACCTCTGGATTGAACAGGCGAACGCGCCTGATGATTCTGAGTGCGATAGCTGTGCTTACAGGCACTGTAGCTGCCCTACAGCTCGAGTTAAGTTCAAAATACCGACAGCCCGTAGCAAGATGACTCGAAACGGCCGTTCCCGCCACTGTGCTTTTTGGCCTTCAAAGTTACCCGATCGAGCTGAGATCAAGATGGCGAGCGGGAATAAGATCGAATATCACGGGAAAAAATACTAGAGCTCTAACGAATTGTCAAATTTTCGAGAACAAAATTTTCAACCGAGCAAAAGTCACCAAAAGTTCCGTCGAGATTTTTCTTGCCAACTAGCTCTCCAGCGCGCCGGAACTGGCGCCGGCGGTGAACCGTCAACCTGGTCACCGCCGGGAACCTCGTAGAGCTCCTCCCACTGGTAAGATTGCTGAGAATCGACACATAGTCAAAAAATAGAGATTTTTCGAAAATAGTAATTTTTTATTTTTTCCAATGTTCATTCGCCTGGTTCCCGGAAGTCAACTCCTGCAAAAATGCATCGGCAGAGCTCAGCTGCTGTCAGAGAGAAGTTTATATGCCAATGCGAAGCGCAAAAATCTGCTTTCGCGAAATGAATTGTCAAATATCTTTCAAAAAATTGCAAAACCACCCAAAAGTTATCACTTTGTCCTTTCTTGCCGGGTCCACCAACTGGGCGCCGGCGGTAAACCGTCAACCTTGGTTTCCGCCGGGGAACTCGAGAGCTTCCAAGGTCGACTTAAGTTGAGAAAACCGAGAGCACCTACCAACATTCTGAGTCATAGTGAGAAAATTCTATGACCCCCAGCACTCTGGCCCTCCCCCAGCACGAGTTGAGTGCAGAACACTTTCGCGATGATTCGGACAATACGAATAGTTTCGCAAACGGGCAGCAGGCCGAGTTCAGAGCTCTCGATACAACAGACAAACGCGCCCGATAATTCTCAATCGATTTCTGCGACTCTAGGCTCTGTAGCTGCCTACAGCTCGAGTTACGTACAGAAAATACCGAGAGCGTTTGTCAAGATGACTCGAATAATACGGATACATTTGCGTACCTAGCTCGGCTAGCAGACCGAGTTCAAACCTCTGGAGTCAAGAGGCGAACGCGCCTGATGATTCTGAGTGCGATGGGTATGCTTACCAGCACTGCAGCCGCCCTGCAGCTCGAGTTAAGTAGGAAATACGGACAACGCGTATCAAGTTGACTCGAATAATACGAATAGGTTTGCGGACCTAGCTCGGCTAGCAGACCGAGTTCAGACCTATGGATTCAACAGGCGAACGCGCCTGATGATTCTCAGTGCGATAGGTGTGCTTAGCAGCACTGTAGCTGCCCTACAGTTCGAGTTAAGTAGAAAATACCGACAACGCGTATCAAGTTCACTCGAATAATACGAATAGGTTTGCGCGCCTAGCCCGGCTAGCAGACCGAATTCAGACCTATGGATTCAACAGGCGAACGCGCCAGATGATTCTGAGTGCGATAGCTGTGCTTACGAGCTCTGTAGCTGTCCGACAGCTCGAGCTAAGTAGAAAATACAGACAAGGCGTATCAAGATGACTCGAAACGGCCGATCCCGCCAGTGTGCTTTTTGGCAGTAAAAGGTACCCGATCGAGCTGAGATCAAGATGGCGAGCGGGAATGAGATCGAATATCACGGGAAAAAATACTAGAGCTAATTTTCAACCGACCAAAAGTTGTGAAAAGTTCAGTTCTTTTTTTTCGAGCCAACTAGCAATTACTCTTAGCTTCCAGCTACTAGCGCCGGCGGTGAACCGTCAACCTGGTCACCGCCGGGAACCTCGTAGAGCTCCTTGAATCCGTGAGAAAGCTCAGCATCAAAGCGGGAGCTTCTGGGAGCTTTTCTACAAAAACTTCAAGTTGAGATTTTTTCGGAGTCAACATGAAGTCGGTTCCTTCAAGTGAACTGGTACTGAAAATGACTCTAGATGGCCGAGCTGATCAGGGAACGAAGTTTATATCTCAATGCTCGGAGTAAAAATCTGCTTTTTCAAAATGAATTGTCAAATATCTTTCAAAAAATTGCAAAACCACCCAAAAGTTGTCACATTGTCCGCCTCGGCCGGCTGGACCAAAGTTCTCACTCCCAGCGAAGCTATTCATATGAAGTCTCGCGCTCTCAGTGAGAGCGCGAGACCATTCTGCGTCGACAAAAATGCACCAGAACTCTCTAGGTCACCCATAGATCGATATAAATTAGAAAAAAATCATCCGACACAAAAAATGTAAAATTGTACAAATCGATATTTTTCATTAATTTTGAAAATTCTAATCAATTTGGGCACTCTCGAGGCTCATTCGATGTCTCGCATGTCGCTGCTTCGATTGGAATGCACCTGGCATGCATAGCATGCACTCAGCTCGAATTATCATCGAAACACCGTTCGCAACACGCATACATAGAGACGGTATTTCGATCATAACTCCTGACTCAGCCATTTCTAGGAACTCTCGAGCTTCCAGTGTGACGCGTCAGATCATTCTGCATCGACTGGTGTGCGTGAGAGGTCTGTAGATTGCTGACAGCTCGAGTTAAGTAAAGCCAACCACCGTCACCTGCCAAACTGTACTGCGGGCAAAGTCGGTTCCAGCAAGTCTTTTGATAGTAATATTGCTCTAGAGCCCTGAAAATTTTACCAGCAGATGCGCCATAGCTTATTGTAGGTAGGAAAAATCCAACTTATGAAAACGAATTGTCAAATCTTGCACAATGTTCCAAAAACCGACCCCAGGTTAACACATTGTCTCTTTTGGTCGGGTCGGCCAACTGGGCGCCGGCGGTAAACCGTCAACCTTTCTTACCGCCGGGGGACTCGTAGAGCTTCCTGACAATATATAATGTGGAAATAATTTCAGAGAACGACTAGTTTTCCCAGCCCAAGCGATTATAGACCTCTCAAGATGACTCTAACAAAACAACGAACAGTTTTCCAATCGAGCTCGAGTATGAAACCGAGTTCAGACCTCTGAATGCGACAGGCGGACGCGTCTGATGTCTGCGGATCGATTCCTGTGATTACCAGCTCTGCAGCCCCCATACAGCCAGAGTTAAGTGCAGAAAACCGAGAGTAGCTTTTAGGATGACTCGAATAATACAACAGTTTCGCGGATCTCGTTCGAGCAGCAGACCGAGTTCCGAGCTCTCGGTTCGACGAACGGACGCGCCTGGTGTCTCGAAACCGATTCCTGTGACCAGCAGCACTGTAGCCCTCCTCCAGAACGATTCAAGTGCAGAAAACCGAGAGCACTTCTCAAGATGACTCGAACGATACCAATAGGTTCGCGAACCTAGCTCGGGGAGCAGGCCGAGTTCAGAGCTCTGATAATTCTCAATCGATTTCTGTGATTCTCAGCTCTGTGGCTGCCCTACAGATCGAGTTAAGTACGAAAAACCGAGAGCGTCTGCTACAATGACTCAAATAATACGAATAGGTTTGCGACCCTAGCTCGGCTAGCAGACCGAGTTCAGACCTCTGGATTCAACAGGCGAACGCGCCTGATCATTCTGAATGCATTAGCTGTGCTGACCAGCTCTGTAGTTGTCCTGAAGCTCGGGTTATCTTGAGAAAACCGACAGCGCGTATCAAGATGACTCGAAACGGCCGTTCCCGCCCCCCTGCTTTTTGGCCTTCAAAGTTACCCGATCGAGCTGAGATCAAGATGGCGAGCGGGAATAAGATCGAATATGATGAGAAAAAATACTAGAGCTCTAACGAATGGTCAAATTTTTAGAACGAAATTTTCAACCGACCAAAAGTCAGCAAAAGGTCCGTCGAGATTTTTCTTGCCAACTAGCTCTCCAGCTCCCCGGAACTGGCGCCGGCGGTGAACCGTCAACCTGTCACCGCCGGGGACCTCGTAGAGCTCCTTGCATCCGTGAGAAAGCTCAGCATCAAAGCGGAAGCTTCTGGGAGCTTTTCTACAAAAACTTCAAGTTGCGATTTTTCGGAGTGAACATGAAGTCAGTTGCTCTAAGTGAACTGATACTGAAAATGGCTCTAGAGGGCTGAGCTGCTCAGGAAACCAGGTTAATATCTCAATGCTAGGAGTAAAAATCTGATTTCTCAAAATGAATTGTCAAATATCTTTCAAAAAATTGCAAAACCACCCAAAAGTTGCCACATTGTCCGCCTCGGCCGGCTGGGCCAACTGGCGCCGGCGGTGAACCGTCAACCTGGTCACCGCCGGGAACCTCGTAGAGCTCCTTGAATCCGTGAGAAAGCCTAGCATCAAAGCGGGAGCTTCTGGGAGCTTTTCTACAAAAACTTCAAGTTGAGATTTTTTCGGAGTCAACATGAAGTCGGTTCCTTCAAGTGAACTGGTACTGAAAATGACTCTAGATGGCCGAGCTGCTCAGGGAACGAAGTTTATATCTCAATGCTCGGAGTAAAAATCTGCTTTTTCAAAATGAATTGTCAAATATCTTTCAAAAAATTGCAAAACCACCCAAACGTTGTCACATTGTCCGCCTCGGCCGGCTGGACCAAAGTTCTCACTCCCAGCGAAGCTATTCATATGAAGTCTCGCGCTCTCAGTGAGAGCGCGAGACCATTCTGCGTCGACAAAAATGCACCAGAACTCTCTAGGTCACCCATAGATCGATATAAATTAGAAAAAATCATGCGACACAAAAAATGTAAAATTGTACAAATCGATATGTTTCATTAATTTTGAAAATTCTAATCAATTTGGGCACTCTCGAGGCTCATTCGATGTCACGCATGTCGCTGCTTCGATTGGAATGCACTTGGCATGCATAGCATGCACTCAGCTCGAATTATCATCGAAACACCGTTCGCAACACGCATACATAGAGACGGTATTTCGATCATAACTCCTGACTCAGCCATTTCGAGGAACTCTCGAGCTTCCAGTGTGACGCATCAGAACATTCTGCATCGACTGGTGTGCGTGAGAGGTCTGTAGATTGCTGACAGCTCGAGTTAAGTAAAGCCAACCACCGTCACCTGCCAAACTGTACTGCGGGCAAAGTCGGTTCCCGCAAGTCTTTTAATAGTAATATTGCTTCTAGAGCCCTGAAAATTTTACCAGCAGATGCGCCATAGCTTATTGTAGGTAGTAAAAATCCAACTTATGAAAACGAATTGTCAAATCTTGCACAATGTTCCAAAAACCGACCCCAGGTTACCACATTGTCTCTTTTGGTCGGGTCGGCCAACTAGCTCCACCCTGCGCCCGAACTGGGCGCCGGCGGTAAACCGTCAACCTTTCTTACCGCCGGGGGACTCGTAGAGCTTCCTGAGAACATATACTGTCGAAAGAAATTGTAGAGAACGAATAGTTTTTGAGCCCAACACGAGTATCAGACCGAGTTCAGACCTCTGAATGCGACAGACGGGCGCGTCTGATAGCTCCGAATCGATTCCTGTGATTACCCGCCCTGCAGCCTCCCAGCCCGAGTTAAGTGCAGAACGCCGATAGTAGCTCTCAAGATGACTAGAAGAATACGAACAGTTTCGTGATTCTGGATCGCGCAAGAGACCGAGTTCAGAGCTCTGGATTGAACAGGCGAACGCGCCTGATAATTCTGAGTGCGGTAGGTGTGCTTACCAGCACTGTAGCTGCCCTACAGCTCGAGTTAAGTAGAGAATAACGACAACGCGTATCAAGTTGACTCGAATAATACGAATAGGTTTGCGGACCTAGCAGACCGAGTTCAGACCTATGGATTCAACAGACGAACGCATCTGACCATTCTGAGTGCGATAGGAGTGCTTACCAGCACTATAGCTGCCGTAAATCTCGAGTTAAGTAGAAATACCGACAACGCGTATAAAGTTGACTCAAATAATACGAACAGGTTTGCGGACCTAGCTCGGCTGACAGACCGAGTTCAGGCCTCTGGATTCAACAGGCGAATGCGCCTGATCATTCTGCATTCATTAGCTGTGCTTACCAGCTCTGTAGCTGCCCTAGAGCTCGAGTTATGTTCCGAAAACCGTCAGCGCGTATGAAGATAACTCAAAGCGGCCGATCCCGCCAGGGAGCTTTTCGATAGTAATATCCACCCGATCGAGCTGAGATCAAGATGGCGAGCGGGAATAAGATCGAATATCACGGGAAAAAATACTAGAGCCCAAACGAATTGTTGAATTTCGAGAACAAAATTTTCAACCGACCAAAAGTCAGCAAAAGGTCCGTCGAGATTTTTCTTGCCAACTAGCTCTGGGACGCGCCGGAATTACTCTTAGCTTCCAGCTATAACTAGCTAAGGGAAGCTCTACGAGTTACTCTTAGCTTCCAGCTACTGGGCGCCGGCGGTAAACCGTCAACCTTTCTTACCGCCGGGGGACTCGTAGAGCTTCCTGAGAACATATACTGTCGAAAGAAATTGTAGAGAACGAATAGTTTTTCAGCCCAATACGAGTATCAGACCGAGTTCAGACCTCTGAATGCGACAGACGGGCGCGTCTGATAGCTCCGAATCGATTCCTGTGATTACCCCCTCCCTCCAGCCCGAGTTAAGTGCAGAACGCCGACAGTAGCTCTCAAGATGACTAGAAGAATACGAACAGTTTCGTGATTCTGGATCGCGCAAGAGACCGAGTTCAGAGCTCTGGATTGAACAGGCGAGCGCGCCTGATAATTCTGAGTGCGGTAGGTGCCTACCAGCACTGTAGCTGCCCTACAGCTCGAGTTAAGTAAAGAATAACGACAACGCGTATCAAGTTGACTCGAATAATACGAATAGGTTTGCGGACCTAGCTCGACTAGCAGACCGAGTTCAGACCTATGGATTCAACAGACGAACGCATCTGACCATTCTGAGTGCGATAGGAGTGCTTACCAGCACTATAGCTGCCGTAAATCTCGAGTTAGGTAGACAATACCGACAACGCGTATGAAGTTGACTCGAATAATACGAACAGGTTTGCGGACCTGGCTCGGCTGACAGACCGAGTTCAGGCCTCTGGATTCACCAGGCGAACGCGCCTGATCATTCTGCATACATTAGCTGTGCTTACCAGCTCTGTAGCTGCCCTAGAGCTCGAGTTATGTTCCGAAAACCGTCAGCGCGTATGAAGATAACTCAAAGCGGCCGATCCCGCCAGGGAGCTTTTTGATAGTAATATCCACCCGATCGAGCTGAGATCAAGATGGCGAGCGGGAATGAGATCGAATATCACGGGAAAAAATACTAGAGCTCTAACGAATTGTCAAATTTCGAGAACGAAATTTTCAACCGAGCAAAAGTCATCAAAAGTTCCGTCGAGATTTTTCGAGCCAACTAGCTCTGGGACGC
>CAUYUJ010000174.1:0-5000 GCA_963575745.1 Prorocentrum cordatum
GCGCAAGGACGTACTAATACTAGATGTCCTTCGTGGACGCGCGCGTCCGACCTGAACATATAGAATACCCATATTGTAGTAGATCGTTTCCCGAACGGCGTGGCCAGAAAGCGCCCGCCACGACGCATATACTATGAGATTGCTCGGTGCGCGCTTCGCCCCTGAGGCGGCGAAACACATATAATATAAGTATGTTAGGGTGACGCCGGCTTGCCATCGCTGGGGCCGTGAACTGCGACGACATAGTCATTGCTGGCCCAGGCCACCATTGCCCGTGATGTTGGACGAACCGGTGAATTCGTCATTCTGGTCGCCCTTGTCCTTGGCGAGACTGCTGCGCTGGAAGCTCGGCTGGAGCTTCTTGTGCCGCTCCTCGCTCAGCTCGGCGGCGTCGTGGTCGTAGCTGAGCTGGCCATTCAGGATGTCCAAGATCAACTCTCCGCCGATGCTCCTTTCGGTCATGGGGTCGGCCCTCGTGCCGCGGGTGTCGCACCAAAGCGTGTCCTCAATCTGCTGGGTGCGGAGTTCGATCTGGCAGCCGCCACAATTGGCCAGCCATGCTGTTCTCGGACGGTGGCCGAACAGGATCCATGGCCAGCGTTGCAGGCACCGCGTAGCTTCCTTCTCTCCCGAGAGGAGGCGGGCCCACGGATCAATTCGTGGAGCGCGAGGAGGTGCGCCTGCAAGCCGTCCGCTGCTCCACAGGTTGCGAGCAGCTCCGAGCCGAATGATCGTTTGCGCACGAGCTTGTGCGATCGGCCCGCGGCGTCGAGCAGCGCGGCGGCACTTGCCCAAGGGCATGTTTACGGCTCCTCTCAACCCGTTTCCTGTCTCTTCCTCCTCTCTCTCTCTCTCTCTCTCTTGAAGGATCTGTCTCTGCGCGCGCAGAATTGGCCAGCGCATTCCATTGAGGGAAATCCGATGCGCGCGCTGATCTTTTGCATGGCCGAGACAACGCAGTTGAGCTGCATCGCGCGACGAATGAGCAGATTGTTCTTGGCCCTCTGCAGCGCGACGACGTACGCGGCGACGTGGTGCTGAGTGAGCAGAGCGTGGGATGCTGCTCCCAGGAGGGGGACGAACAGGTCTGGAAGCTAACCTTCTCCTGGCTCGTCGGCATTCGCATTGGCCAGGTCGACATGCCTGATCGGTATCGGCGGGTCGATGTACTCCTCCTGGTCGAACGCCACGGCGCCGTCGGCACTGGGGTCACCCTTCAACTTGCCGAAGACTCTTTGCGTCCAGCGATCTTCAGATCGTCGACGCGCTTGGACAGCATGAGCACAAACTTCGAGTCACCGGCGGCATAAACACCAGACGCCCCGTGCTTGACCTCAAGCTCTGGGCCCCGCCTGGCAGGCTTGGCGTCGCGCTCTGGCGAGCGCGTGACCCGGGCGGGCGCCCTGGCGACTCGTGCCCAGCTTGACGCGGCGCAGGCACTCGGTCCGCTCGTCGAAGGGCTTGTAGCCGGGCGGCAGGGTCTAAGTCACCTCGCGCGGTGCTCCACCTTGTTACTGCATCTCGGCACAGGTCATGCCCTGCAAGAAGGCCTTCTCGACGTCCACTGCGACATAGACCCAGTCCGGGCGACGCGCCGCATCCGAAGACAGCGCGCGCTGTGACACAATCATCGGTGTCTCCGCGAACGTCTCAAGGGCTCCGGCGCCCATGTCTTGAAAGCCGCTGAGCGCCATGCATGCGGCAACGGATGATTTTCGCGGTTTTGCCGTCGGGTCCCTTCCCGTGCTTCTGCTTGAAGACGCGTCTGGAGTCAATGACGTCTCGGGCGCCCTTGAGTGGTCGCCGCTCGAAAAACTTGCATGTGACACAAGTGGTGACCTCCTCTAGGATGGCGGCCAGAACTTCCTGTGACAGCCTTGACACTTCCTCGTTGGTCAGGAGGTCGGCGTCGCGCTTGATGGCCGCGGTCTTGATGGCGGCATGCGCGTTAAGCGCGGCTGTCCGGGAATGTTCCAAGACCAGCCAATGATTCCCGACGAAGTGACAAGATGCCCTAACTGCCACCCCCGAGAGGGCCCGCTTGACGGCCACAGAGAACGGCGGTTACTCGCCCGAAGCATCTTCGCTAAAAGGCCGACGCAAATCCTCGCACATGGGATTCCCGGAACTGTCTCGCATCCTTCGACTGTGAAAATGTGTTGGTTGCCTTCGACTTCCGGGACAGTCAAAACTTGCACCGCCATGTCTTTGTGGTCAACGTCGAGTGTCGGGATCGACACGATTGCGTCAAAGACCCGACTACCACGGTGAACCTTCAGGTCGCACGCGCCCCTGGCTTCAAACTCTGAGAAAACGGACCCTGCCACGGCCACTGCGAGCCAACCGCTGTGAATTGCCAGGTATTTGAAGTTCTCGCTCACACGCATGCCATGGCATCCCTTCACCAGAAGCGCCACGACCAAGACAAACACGCCAGAGAGACGCCTGCCGCTTGGTCTCGCACCAGCGCCGCTTCGCTCTCCTGCTCGAGACGTGAAATGCCTGTGCGTGCCGAGCTGGAAATCTGTTGCTGTGTACAAGCAAAGGCCGAGGGTTAGGTCGGGCATGTCCTCCTGCAGGGGGGGTTCGGACGAAAAATGAAACAGAGTCAAAACATACTCAAAAAATGCTACACACATCGTCCCCAGATGTGCCCGACTCAAGCCGAGGGAGGAGAGAGTGCCGGCGGGGAGGCCGAGGCACACGGTGCCGGAGCGGCGTGACAGACCCAGGCGCCGACATTGTTTTTTTTTTTTTTTTTTGCGGTTTTTTTTCCCTGGCCTCCTGGTGTTGGTCCTCGTTTATTGAATTCGCAGCGCCGCGCGTCTCCTTCTCTCCTCCTCCGCCTCCTCTCCTCCTCTCCTGCCTCCTCCCTCCTAATCCTCTCCTCCTCTCCTCCCTCCTCCTCTCCTCCTCTCCTCCTCCTCCTCCTCCTCCTCCTCCGCCTCCTACCTCCTCCCCCCTCTCCTCCTCCTCCTCCTCCTCCTCCTCCTCCGCCACCTCCTCCCTCCTCCTCCTCTCCTTCTCCTCCTCCTCTCCTCCTTCCTCCTCCCTCTCCCTCCCCTCCCTCCTCCTCCTCCTCCTCCTTCCTCCTCCTCCTCCTCCCCTCCGCCTCCTCCTCCTCCCTCCTCCTCCTCCTCCTCCCTCCTCCTCCTCCCTCCACCTCCTCATCATCCTATTTCCTCTTCCTATCCCATCCCAAACCTCCCGTGTGTTGGGCCTTCTCTTTGAATCCGCAGCGCCGCGTCCCACCTCCTCACGTCCTCCCCCTCCTCCATTGGCAACGACCGCACGGTTACCCGCTCCATTTCGGCACACCCCTCACGCTCTCGTGGCCCCACAGGTGTCTCCGCCGAAGGCCCCAGCTGCAGCGTCCGCATGACTGCCCGCCGGATTTCAGCACACACCCCGCACACGCGCTTCTGAACCCCAAAGGTCCGCGTGTCCGTGTGCACTGAGCGTTCCTGCCAATACTCGTCACGCGTTTACAGTGGGAGGAGGAGGAGGAGGAGGAGGAGGAGGAGGAGGAGGAGGAGGAGGAGGAGGAGGAGCAGGAGGAGGAAGAGGAATACGGGCTCTTCGCCTGGACAATTGTTCAACCCGCGGCTCCACAGATCCCGACCCCTCCCTCGGGTGCGGCTCCCCGTCCAGGGCCCGCATCTCGGGCGCCCAGATTGACGGCCCTGGGGATCCGAAAGCCCGAAGCGGCGCCGCAAATTCCGGACAACCGCCCGGACGGAAACAAAGATCAGACATCGTCTGGGGGGAGGCGGGCACAGCGAGGGCCAGGACCAGGGTTAGGTCGGGGATGTCCCCCTACATGCGGATTCTGACGAAAAATGAACATGGTCAAGAAGTACACCAGCATGGCCAACAAAAACAATCAAAACATGGCCCCCGTATCATCTTTTGACTACTCTGGAACAGTCCTCCTGTAGAGGGACAGGCCCGACTTACGACCAGGCGAGGGAATGCGGCAGACGTGCACACGGGACGAGACCTCGCTGCAAGCACTCGGGGGGAGGCACACTGCCCGGCCGATGCTGCCCCAGAGCCCCAACGGGTGCCGGGTGCCCGGGGTCGCCGGGGAACAAGAAACCCCCGTGGGGCACCTGCTTGCGAGCGACGCCAGCGCCACCGTCACACTCGCTCCCCCCATATGTTCCTCCGCTCTCCTCCGCCTCGAGTTCCTCCTGCTTCCCCCTCCCTGCCTGGCTCCCTTCCTCCCTCCCCGCCCTCTTCCCCATCCCCCCCCCCCTCACTCTCAGTACAGGGCGTGCGACAGTGCCGAGGGCCCGATGCCACACCCGGCGTGCCCACTGCAGGGAGACGGGAGCCAGGGGCGCGGAGGGCTGGCCCCTCGGGCACCGCGCCCTTGGTCCCCTCCTCTCCCTCTCGGGCCTCTCAAACAGCCCGCTCCTGTCCCCCCCCCCCTCCTTCTCCTCTTCTCCTCTTCTCCTCTTCTCCTCCTCCTCCTCCTCCTCCTCCTCCTCTTCCTCTTCCTCGCCGTCGTCGTCGTCGTCGTCGTCGTCGTCGTCGTCGTCGTCGTCGTCGTCGTCGTCGTCGTCGTCGTCGTCGTCGTCGTCGTCGTCGTCGTCGTCCGCTACCCCGCCCTCCTCTTGGCGGCGCGCCCCCAGGGGATGTGAGAGGGGTCGGGCCCCCTCAGGGAGGCCCAGACGGCAGCCAGCCTTCTGAGAAGCCGCCCGAGCAAGAGATCCGACGCTCCGACATCCTCTTCCTCCTCCTCCTCCTCAAAATTGCAGCGGCGGGTTTCTGGCCGTTTTCGGCCTCCAGGGGTCCTCGCCGGGCCTCGGGACGGTCAACAAAACGACTCGGGACGAACAACTGGCCCTGTTGAAGTGGTCCAGACCTCCGGGGCCCACGGATCCAAAGAATCTGAGAGGCCGGATGTCTGGAGAGCCTCTTCCGAAGACGCAGGCGGCTTCTCAGAAGGCGCAAGGGCATCTGCAGGACATGTTGGGCACCGCGAGGCTTATCCC
>CAUYUJ010000174.1:12500-42978 GCA_963575745.1 Prorocentrum cordatum
ACGATTCGGAACGATCGGGAACAGAAATGAGGCCGGCGCCTCAGCGAGAGCAGCATTTTGAAAAAAAAAAAAAAAAAAAAAACGCAAGCGAAAACCCGTTTCCCGGGAATCCTGTGTGAAAAAACAATACGCGGGGGGGGGGTCGGCGATCTTCGGGACGCCATCAGGGGAAGTGGGAGAGTATTTTCATATTGTGTAATTGTGGAGAACGGGCAGGAGGAGGGGGAGGGAGGAGGAGAATGGGAGAGGATGAGGAGGAGGAGGAGGAGGAGGAAGAGGAGGAGGAGGAGGAGGGCGTCGGCACGACACTCCAGCCAACAGGCAACAGGAGGAGGAGGAGGAGGAGGAGGAGGAGGAGGTCGCGATGCTGCAGGTCTCGCCCCGCCCCCGCCCCAGCTCACAGCCGGGCGCGGGCCAGCCGGCCGTACCGCTTCTTGAGCAGGCAGGACCTGCCGGCAGACGCGCACGGAGCGAGGCCGCGGCCGCGCGGAGGGGCAGAGAGAGTTTTTGATCCGCGGGTCGAGAGCGCACCTCTTCCGGTCGAGGCTAAGCGGGCCGCGCGACGCTTGAATCAACAAAGAGAGGCAGAGAAAGGTGCCCGGACCTCCTGCGCATCTCGCCATCGCTCGGACGTCCATTCCAACCACGGTGCAGCTGTTCTGCTGCACGTCGAGGACGGGGCGGCTTCTAAGAGGCCCCCGCTGCCGTCTCAGACGGGTCCCTCCCCTCGTGCAGCATGCTGGCCGTTGGGCCAACCTCCCCCCAAAAGACTCGTCATCGCTCTGATATCCATTTCCCGTGCATGTTTCGACTTCGTGCGTTTTTCTTTTTGTCCGCAAGGTGATCCAAGATGTTCCTCGAGGTTCAGCGCCGAGAAAAAATGCACACGTTCGAGCGATGCCAAAGTATTGACCAACATGCTGAATTGTTTCGCCGACTTTGGCCTCCGGGGTCCCTCACAAGACCACGGGACCGTCATCCGCCACCGTGCCACTGGGCACGGAGTGGGCGTGTCCTCAGGCCCTTGGCCCAAGCCTCTGAGCCTCAGTTCTCAGTCCTGAGAAATGTTTCAGGGACCTGGACCCCAATTTCTGAAATCTCTTGGGGTTTGGCACGTGCCCCCTGCGCTTTCCGGCATCTTGAGGCACGATTTTGTCGGGCCCAAGGGGGCCTCGGACGGGCCAAGAGGGCCCAAAGAGGCACTCCAGACGTTCCAAGATGGCCCCCAGACGCCGAATGATCGTTCCAAGATGTCCAAGATGGCCCGAAGACGGCCCAAGAGGCCGCAAAGGCGCCACAAGAGGCCTCCAAGAAGACGCCCAAGAGAGCCCCGAGAGGCACAAATCGCTGATTTTCCTAAGGTTTGGCCTTCTCGCCTTTTCGGCTTCTTCTCGACGCTCCAAGGCGGCCCAAGATGCCCTGTGATCAATCAACAGGGTGCGGCAGATCGAGTGGTCTTCGGCCCATCCCGCCACCGTGCCTCGGTTATGGGTATGAAGCCTATTGGATCTTCGTTGGGATCTCGTGAAAATCATCTCGGGGGCCTCTTGGAGGCAACTCTGAAGCGGGGGGTGGGGCTGTTTTGGAGCCTCTTGGGGCCTCTTTTGGGCCTCTTGGGGGCCTCTGGGGCTCCCAAGACCGGCCCAATACCCCAAGGGGGCCAATACGGCCCAAGAGGGCCCCAAGACAGCCCAAGTGGCGCCCAAGACGGCCCGAGAGGGCTCCAAGACGACCCCAGGAGCGGCCACGAGGGGGACCACGAACCGAACATTCGAGCCTTCCGCCCTAAGAGGGCCCCAGGAGGCCCCGGAGAGGCCCCGGAGAGGCGCCCAAGAGGCCCAAAAGAGGCTCCGAAACGGCTCCCAAAAGGCGTCCAAACTGCCCCCAAGAGGCCCCCGAGAGGCCTCCCACGAGACCCCAACGAACATCCAGTAATTAGGCTTCATACCCTCCACAACCCAGGCACGGTGGCGGGATGGACCGAAGGCCATTCGATCCGCCGTCCCCTGTCGATTCATCGCAGGGGCGCCTGGCGTGCTAGACCCTTTCGGTTTTGGTTTTGGTTGTTTTCCCAAAAGAACCCCCCCTGGGGCTTCGGCCCGTCCCGCCAGCCACCCGGAAAGATCTTCCAGATTGCCCAGAGGTGGTTACCAAGGGTTTTTTCCTGCTCCAAACGGCTCCAAGACGGCCCGAGATGGCCTCCAAGACGCCTTCAAGACGGCCAACATGGCCTCCAAGACGGCTCAGATGGCCCCAAGATGCCTCCAAGATGCCCCAAGATGCCTCCAAGACGGCCTAAGATAGCCTCAAGATGGGTCAAGACGGCCCAAGAGGCCTCAAGAGCCCCCCAAGACGCCTCCAAGAGGTCCTCAAGGAGAGCCCGAAGAGGCCAAAATCATTGGTTTTCCTTAGGTTTATGAAGGACTTCAGCATTTGCTTATTTTCGACCTTCCGAAGACCTCAAGACGGCCCAAGAGGCCCCCCAAGATCGCCCCAAAATCGCTCACGAGGCCTCCAAGATGGCCCCATGACGGCCCAAGAAGGAAGCTCTCAAGAAGGCCCCAAGACGGCCCCAAGACGGCCCAAGAGGCCTCCAATACGCCCAAGATGGCCTCCAAGACGGACCCGAAGCGCCCCAAGTGGGCCCCAAGTCGGTTCAGAGAGGCCCCCCAAGAGAGCCCAAGATAGCCCCAACATGGTCTCCAAGACGGTTCCAAGATGGTCCAATCGAGCCCAAGAGTCCCTTACGAGGCTCCGAAGAGGCATCCTCCCCCTTCGCCTTTTTCCTCCTTCTCAGCCTCCTCCCCTTCCTCCCCCCCGCGTTCCCCGAAACCTTTCCAAACCGACTCGGGAAACACATGGTCCGATAGATTGGCCAAGCTCTATCTAGCCCAGCTATCAGACACATAGGCGCTTCCACAAGGGCAGGGGGCGGCGGTGATTCGCCGTAGGCATCTTGGATAAAACGATCCGAGACGAAAAAACCGGTTCGGGGCAGGTGGTCTGGAGCTCTGGAGACTCCGTGCTGGAAAATCAAACCAGCGGAGACCTGAGGACAGAGACAAGGACAGAGAGGCAGACAGGTGGACAGATAGAGAGAGGTGGAGGGGCGCAGGCATGCCACGCCGCCGCGGCGAATCCCGCGGAGGAGGCAAGCAGAGGGCCGCCGCTGCCGTGCAGAGGAGGAGAAGGAGGAGGCCCTGACGCGACGGCGCTGGCAGGCCCACGTTACGGCCCTGGCAGCGCAGAAGAAGGAAGATGAGGACAGGGGGGCAGGAGGAAAATAAGAGAGAGGAGAAAAGAGAAGAACGCAGAGGAGAAGGAAGAGGAGGAGGACGACGAGGGAGGATGAGGAGAACTTGACGCGACTGCTCCTGCAGGTCTACGTTAATGCTCTTGCAGCGCAGAAGGAGGAAGAGGAGGACACGAAACAGGAGGAACAGGATAATAAGGAAACAAAAAGAAAGAGGAGGAAGACGAGGATGACGAGGAGGGATGAGGAGGAAGGGAGGAAAGGGGGGACAGGGACATGGTGCCGGGGGGGAAGAGAGGCCCTGAGATTTGACGCTGCGAGAATTGCAACAGCGCAAAAAAAACACGACCGGAGCGGAGCCCTGGACCCTGCTTTCTGCTGCGTTTTTCTGGCCAGATCGATCTGTCGGGCGAAAACACTTTTTTCGTCAGCGGCGAGGCGGCGAACTCCGCTCCAGCGAGAAGCTAGATAGGGACACTAAATAGCGAAGTAGCCGGCGAGCAAAGAGGGAAAGGGGGACGGCCGAGGGGAAGAAGGGACGCTCAGACGCCGAAGAGTTCGACGACGAGCAGCCGGGGGGGCAGCAGCAGCCAGGCGTGCAGCCGGGCGAAAACACCCATAGCGAACAGAAATGCCACGCCAGGATCTGGGGGGGGGGGTCGTGCCGCGCCCAGCCCAGAGAAGCTCCCCCGCCCAACCCGCCAGAGGAGGGCTCCAGCCAAACAGCGGTCCCGCCGCAGCCCGCAGGAGGGAAAACAATAGGAGCACGATGATGATGATGATGATGATGATGGATGATGATGATGTGATGATGATGCTGATGATGATGATGATGATGATGTGATGATGATGATGAAGAGGAGGGAGGAGGAGGAGGAGGAGGAGGAGAGTGAGGAGGAGGAGGAGGATAAGAAAAGAGGAGGAGAGAGGAGAAAGGAGGAGGATGGAGGAGGAGGCGGAGGAGGAGGAGGAGGAGGAGGAGGCGGAGGAGGAGGAGGAGGAGGAGGAGGAGGAGGGGAGGAGGAGGAGGAGGTAAGGGAGGAGGAGGAGGAGGGAGGAGAGGAGGAGGAGACGGAGAACCCCTCGCCCAACCCGCAGAGGGGGGCTCCAGCCAACAGCCGGTCCCAGCCGCCGCCCACTGCGTTCGCCCAAGAGGAGGAGGGGGACAACAGGACCAGGATGAGGAGGAGAAGGAAGATGGGAGAAGAGGAAGTCGAGGACGAGGAGGGGAGGCGGAGGAGGAGGAGTAGGAGTAGGAGGTAGGAGAGGAGGAGAGGAGGAGGAGGAGGAGGGAGGAGGAGGAGGAGGTAGGAGGAGGAGGAGAGGAGGAGGAGGAGGAGGAGGAGGGAGGAGGAGCAGGAGGAGGAGAGGAGGAGGAGGAGGAGGAGGAGGAGGAGGAGGAGGACGACGAGGACGAGACGAGGAGGAGGAGAAGGAGGAGCGAGGAGGAGGAGGGAGGAGGATGAGGAAGGAGGAGGAGGAGGAGGAGGAGGAGGAGGAGGAGGCAGGAGAGGAGGAGAGGAGAAGGAGGGAGGAGGAGGAGAGGAGGCGGAGAAGGAGGAGGAGAGGTGAAGACGCAGGAGGAGGGAGGGGGGAAGTGAGGAGGACGAGGCGAGGGAACCCCGAGGGACCGAGGAGGAGGAGGAGGAGGAGGAGGAGTAGGAGGAGGAGGAGGAGGAGGAGGAGGAGGAGGAGGAGGAGGAGGAGGAGGAGAGGGAGAAAGCCAGGAGGAGGAAGAGGGCCGAGGACGAGGCCGAGGAGGAGGAGGAGGAGGAGGAGGAGGAGGAGCAGCAGGAGAAGGATGAGGAGGAGGAAGGGGCGAGGACGAGGGCGAGGAGGCCCAGCGCAATCGCGCCCACGCCGTGAGCGGGCGCCTCGCCGTCCCCTCGGTGTGCATCCGAGGTGTGCGCCTGGCAGGGAAGCCGCTGGCCCCGCAGCGCGGGCACGGTGGCGGGTTGGGCCGCCGGGCCCTACGGATGCATACCGCTCTCCTGCGCGGCGGTGCGCGATGTGCGGGGCCCTCGGAAGCGGCACTCCCCGTGCTCTGCCTCCTCCCACCTGCTCCTCCTGCTCCTCCTCCTCCTCCTCCTCCCTCCTCCTCCCCCTCCTCCTCCTCCTCCTCCTCCTCCTCCCTCCTCCTCCTCCTCCACCTCCTCCTCCTCCTCCTCCTCCTCCTCCTCCCCCCTCCTCTTCCTCCTCCTCCTCCTCCTCTTTCTCCTCCTCCTCCTCCTTCTGCAAAACCCCGAGGAGGGTTCTGCGCGGGAGCCTGGCAACAATGATAACGATTGGTCACCTTTATACTCCCGAACGGCAAAGCAGGTCTATGTAGCTTCGACCGTTAAACACTTGAGCCAAAGGCAGCAGGGTTACTATTCCTCCCCTGTCACACGCACGCTTGCATGTTAACACCCCCCTCGGACGCTAGTCCGCATTGGCTGACGGGGAGGTGCCTATAAACGCAAAGACAGGTTAAATCAAGCAACAGGCTGCATGGACATCGTTATAATACCGAATTCGAAATATCTCATAACAACGTTCACGAGCACCACGTCTCTCAGACATGCAACGTGAGCTCAAGTAAACATTCAATCAGTTACGAAATTAAATGTAGCATCCAAAGTTCACACGGCAGGCTAGCATTTATATGGTTTTGATTGCTTTCGCTTTTTATGCGCCAATACCTGCGGTAACTATAAAAGATGCACATGCAAATAGATTCAGCTCAATAGTCTACTGCAACGCTGTTGTTAAGCCTGGTTGAGAGGGGAGATGAGAGAGAGCGTAAAAGAAAAGCATGCCGGTCGCCTGTCACCGTTTACGAGCGGCGCGGGCGCCTCACTGACGGAGCACGCGCGCCTCTGGACTTCGGTAAACCACGGTGCCCCACGCTGGCCGCCGTATAGGACGACACCCTGTTAAGGGCCTGCGTCGGGCTGTAATAGTCGGTGTCCAGGTACGCGTTAATGCGCTCCTCGTCGTCCAGCCAGCACCCCTCGTCAAAGCTCTTGGTGGACCCGTCAACAATGTTGTGGTAAGTGCCGATGGCCCTCCAGTAACTGGCGTGGGGAGCCTTCAGCAGAGGTTTACCACCTGGATTGTTGCGGAGGTGCTCTTCGACCGCAACTCCGGTAAACGGGTTCACAGTCCAGGCCGGGTCGGTAAGCCAGTTGGGGAAGTCGTCGCACGGCAACCATCCAAACCAACAGAGCTTCTCGCGGTGGTCACTTTTACGCTCGGTGATGTGATCGGCAGGCCAGTTGTCACGGTAAAGTGCCCTCATGGACCCCTGATCGTTAAGAGCGACGTCTAGGATGGTCTGGTGCCAGTAAACCGGAGGCTTGTTGATGCTGCCCTTTAACTCCTCGGCGCTCCTGACCTCGAGATCCTCGATGAAGTAGTTGCGGTAATACACCTGGAGCCCGTTCATGTAACGGCAATAGAGCTTGGCAAGGTCGTGCGTCGCAAACCTGATCACGGTAACCCCAGTTGAGATGTAACCGCGCGGTCCGTAAGTGTCTTCCACCAGGTGCTTAACGGAGACCACGGCGGGGTTGCCGTGGGGCAGCATCCCGGCCCACGTTAGCAGAAGGCCGTTAAGCTGCTTCTCGTTCATTTCTGGTGCCTTGTTGACGTAGACCTGTGTATCTGGGCAGCTGTGAACGTCGAACCACACTGGGTGGAGATCGTTAACGTGGATCGGCGGCACGTACTCGTCGTCGAACAGGGATTGTACGTGCCCGACCGCGTCAACCCACTCGTCGTGCTTGGCCAGCTCCTTCTCCGTCAACTGAGATCTCCAGCTGCACGGGCCCTTCAACACTGAGTAACCGAGGAAGCCGTAAGCGTGCTGCCCGTAAATGTCGACGAACACCTCATCGTAGTCGTTAAGCTCCCGCCCCGCGTTGCCCTGAATAGACCGACCACCTGGAGTCGTTAACCCCTCTTTTGCCACATGTCCGACGAAGTTGCCTTCGAACCTGCGCCAGTTGTCGCGCGTCTTCATCGTTAACGCGACTACTTCCCTGGGGTCGGGCTCCACCTTGTAGTTGACGTCGTGGTCCTCGCTCCTGTCGTTCACCATGGGCATGCGGCCGTTGACATGGTACAGTGGGCGGTACATGCCCCTGGCAACGTTCCGCGAGTACGCCGCAAGCTGCTCGTCTGTACGGTTAACAGCTTGAGGCTGCGGTGGAGGAACGCGCTGGGTCGATAACTTCTTGGGCACCGGAGGCGGGGGATTCATGCCGCTATCACTGCTCGATGCACCTGACTCGCCAAGGCCTGGAGGAGGCGGCTTGGGCGCCCTCACGTTCACCACCGGGGCAGGACCTTTTGGTACTTCGTCACGTTGACTGCCCTGTGCGCGATCTTCATCCATCTTCATTCCCAGCTGCAGTAACTCTTCCAGTTCCCGTTTACGCTCATGCATGGCCTTGGGTGCTTTCTTGTAAACAGGTTGAGGTGACGTTGACTGCGGGATCTTATTCGGCGACACGGATCGACCGAACCCTCCGGTCTTGGGCGTGGCGCCGGTAAAGCCCTGAGCCGGGGGTGCACCCGATGCCGCGGCAGCTCGGGCTAGAGGCTTGCTGGCCTCGGCCGCCGCGTTGACTGCAGTGGGAGGCGCCTTGGCGGCCACTGCCGTTGGGGGCTGCTCGGGTAACGGCGGAGGAACCTGCGGGATGTTGGTAACCGGGGAGTTGATCGGGTCATGCAAGAACCTCTGTAATCCTTCGAGCCTCTCTGTTACTGCCACCAACAGGCGCAGTGCCGCATCACGTTTACCCTCGAAGTCCTGCAGGGGCGTGTTCTCGGTAAGGCGCTTGGCGGTGTTCAGGAGGTAACCAATGTTGTCGTTGATGCGCCTATACTTGGTTGCATTCTCCTCCGTGTTAACTCCCGAGTCACGATTCTGAATGTTCAGGTCCGTAATCGTCGCCATCAGAGCGTTAATCTCCGCCTGCGCCCTTTGGAGATTCTCGTTGACGTCGTCACTGTCCTGGATCAGCGCCTCGTTCTGCCGCGTTAATTCCTCGATCCTCTTCGCCATGTCATCCGCGGCCCTTTGCACCTCGTCAACGTGTTTGTCGTAGGCTCCGTGGAAGTTGATCGCCATGTTAGTGAGGGTTACGGTAAACGCGTGAGCAACGTGCACCATGTCGTCAACACGGCGGTTGAGGTTCTCACGCGTAACCGGTCCATCCCCAGCCGGGCTCTGGTCGACCATGGAGCCGTTAATGGTGAGGTTGACCTGAGGAGCCGCCATGCCTTCGTTCACGCCCAAGAGTAAGAGGTAATGGGTGGAGAAGGCCTTTAATAGCTGCAGTTTGCTTGACAGAAATGAGCTGCGAACATCAACATTCGGTAGCTGGCGCAAGCTCATGCCTACCTGTTAATGCACATTGATTCGTGTTTCGTAGATGTGTGCTCATGCTTTCACGACTGACATACTTGGTCAACGCATCCGCTGCATTCTCATGTGTCCCTACTTTCACAATACGAATCACTCCCTCCTTAACTTTCTGCTGTAACCACAATTGACACACCTCGATATGTCTTACTTTCCCCAAGCCTCGTCTGCTCGCAATGGCAATCGCAGCCGTGGCGTCGCTCTTCACTGTAATCTCAACTTCCAAGTTAAAGTCTCTTAATACTGCCTGAAGTCCTAAACCCACTGATCCTCCTTTCACAAGTCCATAATACTCTGCTTCACCTGACGATAATGCGATGACACTCTGAGTCGTGCTCCAAGATTTTATGAGATGTTTACCCCACATTACTACTCCTCCACTCGTAGACTTCCTCGTTCGCTTACATCCTGCGTAATCCGTGTCGGTCCAAATAGTTAATTCTTGGGGCTGCTCCTGATATTGATACACATAGCTGCTTCTGCTGTGGTACTTCAAATACTTTCCTAACTTGACTAAACCCTTCCAAGAACTCATCGTTGGCTTTGACATGGTCCTAGCGAGTTCCTTCACATAATACTGTATGTCAGACCTGTCCTGAGCTAAGTAGTTTGCTCTGGCCGTCAACGCTTGATATATTTTAGTCATGTTGGGCGAAAGTTCTACCTCATCTCCCTCTTCAACTGGAATTCGCTCACCTGGCACTTCAGTCCTCACTTTTACTCCTTCTAGCTCAAGCTCTTTCACAATTATCTCTGCATGCCTTTGATCTGCCTCATACCTCAATCCTTCCTTCGTCCATTCCACAATCCTGTTCAGAATTCTGATCGCCTTCATGTCCTCCTTCCCTGGTCCAAGTCGTCCTCTCACCTTCACTTCAAACTCCTCCTTAATTTTATTTTCAAACCAGTCGAGATCATGATCACCTCCTAACAGCGTGAAATCATCTCCATGAACTGTTAACCATAACGCTCGACTCTCATGCTTGAACACGCATGGTGACGCAATTCCGCTCTTGAACCCAGCCTCGTTAGCAAAGTCCATGTAACAGTCTTCCCAGTTGCTCGCAGCGTCTCTGGTTCCGTACATTGATTTTAACAGTTTTCCGCACATGCCTGGTTCATAGTCTTCGTCTGGTAACCTGATAAATATGTCTTTCTTTGCTGGAGCGTAAAAGTAAGTTCGTTTGATGTCAACGAATGCTAACTTTAATCCTTTCTCACGCTCACCGTTCGTGAATCCAACTCCCTCGGTAACTGCCATTGAGAAAAGCAGTTTTTGTGCCTCCAGTGGAGGTGTAGCTGCGAATATGTTCTTTTCTTTGGAATTGTATTTAACCTGCTGGGCTACCAGCCTTGATCTGTGGTCTGGGCTTAACTCATCTCCTTTGTTGATGTCTATCCATCTGGTTCCGATGGGCGCCTTCCCCGTGATTTGCCAACGCACTTCCTCCCTCACTTTCTCGTAAACTTTGTGTTTTCTGAATTGTTCCATTTCTTCTTGACGTGCTTTTACAGTCAATTTAGGGTCGAGCTCGTTTCCTGTGACATCATCCCAAGCTTGAGTAATCTCTCCATTTTCTCTGTGGACAACGTTGATCGTGTTCATTGGGAGAGGGTTAACTGTACCAGTTCTTTCGCACGCCGCACATGTGCTAGGCGCCTTGAGCCATCCCTCATGCTCACATGCACAGCACTTCCACCTGTGTGGAGCAATTTCGCCGACAGCTTCATACGTAAAGGTGGTGGAAGTGTTAACTGGTCCCTTCTTAAACATTCTCCTTCTCTCTTTCCCTGTGATCTCGTTCACAGGCCTGTCCTCGATAATCTTCCCGGTGTCTATGTCAGCGGTAATTCTCCTAATGCATGAACTCCATTGCGGTCCACTTGGCCCCGGCAGCATTAATCTTTGTGTTCCATAATCTCTCCTCGTCCACGTTAACTGGTGCTTGTGCTTCCTATCTTCGTTCTCATGTTCACATGCCCAGTTAATCTCGCTTATCTGCGCCTCACTTTGTTGTTCTTCTTCGACTTCCATGTTCGCTACTTCTTCTTCTTTATGTACCCCCTTGACGACCGTCGATCTTCATTTGCTTTACAAGTCCTTTCAGTATCGCTCGACACAGTTTATCTGGGTAGACCTCTGATCTGTGCGTCCTACCGCCACCAGTTAACTCCATGTGTCGATGTTGCCCTTTACATTTCCAGCTTAACTCATGGCCAATGGCTGAACTGTTTGTCATGAACTTGGTCGGTTTCTTAATGAACATCTCTTCGCCTTTGACCATCTGCTTTAAGTCGTAACAGCACAAATCTCCATCGTATACTTTGACATCCTTGTTTCTGAGTAACCGTTGCACCGTTGAAGTGCCCCAGCTGGTTGCTCCTGCAGGGTGCTCAAACAGAAAGTATAACCCATTTCGCCGTTGAATTTCGCAAAGCTCCATCGCAAACGTCAAATGCTTGATCCCGTAATCCAACATCTGTTTCACACGGTCGGCACCTAATCTTTTAAAGTTGAACGTTTGGAGTCTGCTGAAGGCTGCGCACATGGGGCTCACCACCAGTAACAGGGCTGCTTTGGATTTGACAATCTTTTTCGCTTTCGCACGCATGGCTGGCACATTAAAATCCCATGGGTTACCATGTTGGTCTCGCGTCGTTAAGTCCATTGCTAATCCCGGTATCAATCCCATTTTTTCTGCCATTCCAGTAACTCTCACCGGCGAATACGCATCGGTCACGTGCGCCTGAGTCTCGTGTTGGCATGCCCCATGGAGCCTGGTGGCTCTCCTTACTTCGTTTAATTGACGTACGATGTTCAATTCCCCACTTGTCAACCATTCAACCAGTTCAGAGTCAAATCCCATCATGTTGAGCCCCAATCTGATGTCGTTTACTTCTGACATTTCTTCATCTTGTTCCATATCAAGTTGACGATGCTGAGTTGCCTGTTGATCTTCTTCGTCGTGGTCGCCCTCTGCTTTTCGTTTAATGGGTTTACTCGGGGAATCTTTCATTTCTTCATCTTCCACTTCGAACTCGGTCCATCCGGTCCAGTAACCGTTAAAGGGGTTTCCCATAGCCCATGTTTGATCGTCTCCATCTTCACCATACCAAGCACCTTCGTGCTCATGTATCTTGCCGCCGTCAATCATGATCGCGTGGGTATATCTTTTAGGCTTAAGTTTGTCCCAATCTACTGGGCACCCACCATTGGTGGGGAAGGCTAACTCTTTCCTCGGTCGTCGGTGCTGGCATATAACTTTGTTTCCCTTTATTACCCACTCGTCCTTAGGTTCCTCAACTTTGGCGCTCGGCGGAGGTGGTACATTGATCCTCAGTTTCTTCGCTTGACTTTCTGATTCTTGTTCGCGATTTTCTGGTGCACGACTTTTACTCTCAAGCCTTAACTGCGCAGACGCTAGCCTTGCCTGGATGCTCGGGCTCTCTTGTTTCTTTAACCATTCAATAACTCGAGCCCTGCAATCAGCGTTATGCGGCTTGTGTTCTTTGTCTCCTCTCACGAGGCATTTACATCCGTAACACCCTGGTGTCGGTCCCATTTTCAAGTATTCGTGCTTTTTAACTGCAATCCCTCGTGCAATGAGCGGCTTCGTCTCAGGCGCAGTTAAATCTTGCTCTGGTAGATCCATGGGTACCATGATCCTAGACTGTAATTCCATTCCCGCTGTGCTCGGGTCAGGCTGCCAAGGTAACCCCTTTATTTCGGTGATCTCGGCAATATTCCATCTTTCCGCATCACTTCCTTTTCTTTTAAACTCGTGCGCCTTGATTGCACCATTGGGCGCCCCAATAATTAGCTCTTCACTTTTCTCGTGCCTAGAAACACTCCACTTTCCCATCTCATTGCGAGCTTCTCGCGGCCTTTGTGCGCAGGTGTCTTCAAATACATGACACACTCACCAAACTCAGGAATTTGCTTGTTAAACTTTCGCCCCCTGCACCTCTCATGGGCCGTCTTCCCATCCGTGTCTATTGTGAACTTGTTAATCAAAGAGGACGCGCAGCTCACCAGCCAAGGTATTATCTGATGGCTTTCACCAAACTCAGTCTTATAATTGGCATCTAAGGCGCTCTTTAACGTTCTGACCTGACCCTGCACTGTCCTAACGGCTCTCTCAATTTCGCCATTGGCCTTTGAGTCGCCGACTGGGCTAACTTCAACTCCCATGTCAAGATCACACGAAGCTTTAATCCTATTAGCCAGTGCTGTGATTGCCGCTTCCCCATCACTTTTGAGTATCACCTTCTTGTATCCGGTAAAACTTATCATGTCACATCCTACTTTTACCGAGTACGAGTCCACTCCCTTTTTCATCAACACTCTGCTCCAAGTTAATTTGGTCTCTCTGCAATGCATGGCCAAAATTGGATTGCCATTGCTGGTGCTTTCACCTTCATCCTTTCTTCCTTTAAGCCACATGTAGTCCATTGAAATCACTGGCACGTTTCCGTTCCCCTCTCTTTTGCGTCTACGGTGATTGCGTCTGCGCGCTTTCCCTCTAACGCAATGTGGGCGCCAGCTTCGGTAAGGCAAATGCGTCGTGTTATGCGCTTCAACTTCCTCCTTTGAGGGCCTCATGTCACAGTAAACTTTCTTTGGTAACTCCGCTTCATCACCCGCAAATACATCTTCCACATCACTTAACTCACTATCGTTGCCCCCACTTTCACTTCCTTCGTCTCCTTCGGTATTAAAGACGTTTAAGTTTTCGCTTGGTCTTACGGGTGATGGGGGGCTTAGTAGAACAGATCCGCCTCCAGGGTTCCCGGCCGCGGAAAACCCTCAGTAACGTTCACTTCGCTCCTGGGATTGACGGCCTCCGCTGGTCCCTTCGGTACTGTGATGTTGAACTGGAATGTGCCATTCTTCTCATGAATGGTTGTGAACTTACCGGTCGCCTTGTTCATGATGTGGCTCAGGGATCTCCCGTTAGAACCCTTGTCGAACACCACTCTATTTCCAGCGTTTACCATCTCTCTGACAGATCCTAGGACTTTGTTGACCTCTGCTACCTGAATCGGCATACTGACGGCGCTCCCATGCTCATTTTTACCTGTGATCACTCGTTGACCATAATTCTTTATCGTGGTTCCATTTGCTGCACTGTAGTGTCGTCCCTGCTTTGACGCGCCCGTATGCTTAATAGGGAAATGAGTGCCAACTTTGGGGGGCCCCACTGTGTTGTATGCGCCGGAGTCCACGGTAACCACGATCGTCTCATGCGTTGCACTTGGCGGTGGCACCGCGTTAATCTCTGGATCACAGCCCCGCATCTCAATTAGCCCAATTTCCTTGCACTTCTCCAGCCAACTTTTTTCCTGCCTCACGCTTTTACTTATTCTCTGGTCCCATTGACTAGTATGATTACAGTCCCCGTTACGCTGGTGTTCCTGATAAATTCTTTTCAAATTCACCGCGTTGTTACGTGCCGTTTTCTTTCTGGCGTAATAGGGCAGGTCCCATTTCTCGTTAACCTCCTCGATTGCAGGCTGGTCTAGCGGCACGTTCATTGCTTCCTTCATCTCAACGCTGAGAACATGCTGTGGTTGGCCGAACGAGGTGGTTTGTTCAATCTCAGTGTTCACTGCAGGTTTCTCTTGCTCAACTTCGTTGGCGGTCTTCTTAGGGCCCGGACAGTTAATGGCGATATGCCCTTTTCCGCCACACTTGTAACACTCACGCTCGCTGTGCGGGGTGAACTTCCCTTGGCCTCCGTAGCTTCCTCCCCACGAGCTACTTCCTTTACCTCCCTGTTTGCCTCCGATCTTACCTTTCACATAGGATCCGTAAGTGGCTCGGTAACCTTTGCCTTTTCCGCCCTTGCCACCTTTACCTCCTTTGGTGAACTGTTTAGGTCTTGTGCAGTTTCTGGCTAAATGGCCCATGCCTCCACAATTGTAACACCTGGGGCCCGCTCCTTTACCTTTGCCTTTGTTTACGGCGTCAATTTCTTCATATTCTCCACCGTCGCTCTCATTGGCCCAGGACCCGTAATTCCACGATCCGTCTTCTGACCACCAGTTTCCATCTTCGTCAACCCATCCTGTTTGGTCCCAAACATTTTCGGACCCTTGACTCATCTCGTTGATATTCCCAATGTCCATTGCATCCTTATTTTTCGTATCTGAGTCAAGTTTCTTTTTACGCGCCCAGTCTTCGCACTTTGAGTACAATTTCTGAAATGAGTCAATGTTAAGCGCGTCAGGCGTTCGCCAACATGCCTGCTGCCATTCGTCGAACCAGTCATTCGCGTGCACCATTATGGCCCTGAGCGCGGTGACTTTAAAAGGAAGAGGCAGCGAGTAATCTTTACCATATTTCTCAAGATTTTCTGCCAATGCGCTCCATTCCTCAAGTCGGGTAACGGTGTCAGTGATCTTCTTGGGCGGCTCAGGATTCATGGCATGCGTCATTTTTGATGATAAGGTCGCTCCGGTTACCGCCGAGTACCATTTGTAAACCTTTTGCCAAGCCATGATTCCATCTCCATCCATCAGTCCCTTTAATTTTCCTCTGGCCTCCGCACCTTCAAGTTTCTCGTTCAGAATGTACCATAAGTCTTCCTCCATCTGAGTTTTGTCTCCCTCGGTGAACTCATATTCGCCTTTGTTGTCGTCCTCGGCCTGTTTGGCTTGATTCGCCTTCAGGTACTCACTTGCAGTTAATCGGCCGTTCATT
Source organism: Prorocentrum cordatum (assembly GCA_963575745.1). Taxonomy (NCBI): domain Eukaryota; class Dinophyceae; order Prorocentrales; family Prorocentraceae; genus Prorocentrum; species Prorocentrum cordatum. Next base: position 27,867 of record CAUYUJ010000174.1, read on the forward strand.
ATGCGTATGATGTCGTCATCGTCCTCCTCTGGTACGACTCCGTCAAGCGTCTCCAGCTTCTTGTTTAGCATTTTCAGTGCCGGTCGGTAACTCGGCTTCACTTGGGCTAGTGCGTTCAAGAACTTGTCGTTCCAGTCTCTGAACTTTGCTCTTTCCCCACTGAAGTTCTTTAGCGCCTGTAATGCTTTATATTCGCTTATCGGTTTACTGCTCCCGTGCTTGCTTCCGCTTCCTCCTTTAATCGCTTCCGAGATCTGACCAAACCTTTCGATCAACTTTTCTTGTACTTCACTGTTGGTCTCCAACTCGGTGACTCTTTCCACCAATCTGCGAGCATCCCTTTCGAGTGCAGCGTTTCTCTTTGTGATCGCTAACAGCATGCTGTTGGTCTTGTGGGCACTCTGTAACATTTGGAACGCTTCGGCATTCGATACCTCCCTTCGATCCTGTGTTACTCGCTCGTTAATGAACGTTGCGAGTCCGAAATGGTTCGCGAGTAGCGCCGTCTGAACGTAACTGAAGTCTCCGCTCATGTATGCTTGCTCGCACAGATCGTTGAAGCGATTCGGGTCCATGTTGACCCATGCATCTCTGTCTGCCGGCACATTGAGATTAACTGGCGGGTCGCCCTGCCCAGGTCTGGCCGCAGCTGCCGCTGCCGCTGCCATGGCAACCGCGCTCCGCTACCATGCAAAACCCCGAGGAGGGTTCTGCACGGGAGCCTGGCAACAATGATAACGATAGGTCACCTTTATACTCCCGAACGGCAAAGCAGGTCTATGTAGCTTCGACCGTTAAACACTTGAGCCAAAGGCAGCAGGGTTACTATTCCTCCCCTGTCACACGCACGCTTGCATGTTAACACCTCCTCCTCCTCCTCCTCCTCCTCCTCCTCCTCCTCCTCCTCCTCCTCCTCCTCCTCCTCCCATCTCCTCCTCCTCCTCCTCTTCCTACTCGATGCGTTCGTCTTTAAGCAGAGCCCTCCTCGAGTTACTTGTGGTAGAAGTACCTCCTTCCTGCTTCACCCCCAGACATGTTGGTAGGGCGGGCTGGGCGCTTCTCCTGAGACTTATTCACCGCTTATGATCCTGTGAATGTTACAACAGCTTCACGGACCGAGATCGGGTCATTCTCAAAAATGTGGCTCTCGCCTTAGCGCCGCGCACGCTCGTATTAGAAAATGAACCAAACGCGACCCCGATCAGGGTTAAGCTTGCCATTCCATGGGCGCAGTGCTTGGCATTGCTTAGCGATGCTTGAGATTGCTTGGCGTTGCCAGGCATTGCTTGGCACTGCTTGGCGTTGCTTGGCACTGCTTGGCATTGCTTGACATTGCTTGAAATTGCTTTGCATTGCTTGGCATTGCCTGGCATTGCTTCGCATTGCTTGGCATGCTTTCCATTTCTTGGCATTGCTAAGACTACGAAGCATCGGGGGCGGGGAACCCGAGTAACCCGGGGAATCCGAGGAACCTGAGGAACCATCAGAAACTAGGCAACGTATCAATAGGAAGCACCTGGGGCGGGAAACCCAAAGAACTCAGGGAACCCGAGGAACCTCCGGGAAACGGGCAACGTAGCAATAGGAGGCACCTGGGGCGGGGAACCCGAGGAACCCGAGGAACCTCCGAGCAACGGGCAAAATAATAATAGAAGTAACCAACCCTTCATCAAGTAAGAAGTCCTTAGGCAAGCCTAGTTGGGACATTACAAAGGCTTCACGGATTGAGGGCGGGCCGTTTTCAAAATGTGGCTCTCGCCTTAGCGCCCCGCATTGTAAACATCTGCAAGAGTTTCACATATTTAGGGCGGTTCGTTTTCGAATTGTGGCTTTCGTCCAAGCGCCGCACACCCTCGTTTTTTTTTTGACTTGACAAGAGCTTCACGGATGGAGTGCCATTCCTGTTCAAAGTGCGGCTCTCGCCGTAGCGCCGCGCACAATCGTCCTAAACGCCTGCATGAATTTCATGGATGGAAAGCGGCTCGCTTTCAAGATGCGGTTATCGGCTAGGTACCGCGCGCATTCGCCTTAAAGGTCTGGTTTCAAAGCTGGAGGCCAGGCCGGCTTTTACAGGTGGTTCTCGCCCCAGCGCCGTGCAGTCTTTCGGCAACATGTCACGAGAGGTTCACAGATGGACGGCGGGTCGTTTTCAAAATGTGGCTCTTGCCCCAGCGCCGTGCACAGTCGTCTTCAAACTATCGCAACTGTTTCAAGGATTCGTAGGGGTAAAGTCCCAGACGCAACAGTAGTGTTGACTCGCGGTGCTAAAGTCCGAGGAGCGGTGTTCTGGCACGGTTTAGGGTTGTCAGGACGCAAGAGTCACGTCGACCCGCTGCGCTGAAGTCTCAAGAATGGGGTCTTGGCACGGCTGAGGTTGCTCATACGGTTGTCTTCCAATGGGGCACTTCCCGCAATGACGAACATCTTGTATGGGCCTATGAAGGGGAAACTTGGAGGAAGGGTGTACTGCAATTTCGTTGATGAATCTTGAGTTTACACTGGTTATCCTCCTACTCGCCCTCCTTCCTCTTCCACTGCTGCCCCCTCCCTCCTTCTCTCCCAACACCTCCACTTCCACCTCCGCCTCGTCCTCCTCCTTCTCCTGACCCTCCTCCTCTTCCTACTCCGTCTCCTCATTCCTCCTCCATTTCTTCCTCCTCCTCCTCCTCCTCCTCCTCCTCCATCCTCCCCCTCCTCCTCCTCCTCCTCCTCGTCCTCCTCCTCCTCCTCCTCCTCCTCCTCCTCCCTCCTCCTCCTCCTCCTCCTCCATTTCTTTCCTCCTCCTCCTCCTCCTCCTCCTCCTTCTCCTCGGGGCGGGGCCACGGCCGAACAAGAAAACACCCGAGCAGGAGCCCGGAAGGCCAAGGCGGACAGCCCTGGTGGACGCCCACGGCGACGCCCTGGGCTGCCAGAGCAGCCCGGGGCGCTCGGGGAGGAGGACAACGACCAGGACCACGGCGCACATGGCAGGCAGATCTCTGAATCCACGAACTGGGTGCGGAAGCTTGAGGGCAGGAGGGACGGACAAAGGGGGGCTGGGGGGGGGGCGGGGAGGGGCGGTCGTAGCGTCGTGGTGGTGGCGGTCGTCGTGGGGGTGGTCGTGGAAGCATTGGTGGTGACCACGTCCTCCTCCTCCCTCCATCCCCCCCTCCCTTCCCTCCTCCTCCTCCTCCTTCTCCTCCTTCTCCTCTTCCTCCTCCTCTGCTGCGTTCTCCTCCTTCTCCTCCCTCCCCTCCTCCCTCCTCCCTCCTCCCTCCTCCCTCTTCCTCCTCCTACCCCTCTTCCTCCTCCTCCTCCTTCTCCTCCTCTCGTCGGGGGGGAGAAGGCGTCCCAAGCCAGCACGCCAGCGGCACCTCCTCCTCCTCCTCCTCTTCTTCTACTTCTTCTTCTTCCTCCTCCTCTCCTCCTCGTCCTCCTCCTCCTCCTCCACCATTCAATTTTCCGTGTGAATAACTCCTCCCTGTCGCGCCCCGAGGCCAGTCGGAAGGGCGGCCGGGCGTGTCGCCTGAGACTTCCTTTCGACGCATGAGCCCCAAGCTGAACAACTTGCAACAGCTTCACAGATGGAGGGCGGGTCGTTTTCAACATGTGGCCCTAGCCTTAGGGCCGCGCACATTCGGTTTAAAACTTTGCAAGAGCTTCATGGATTGCGGGTGGGTGGCTTTCAAAATGTGGTTTCGCCTTTTCGCCGCGCACATTCTTGTTAGAAATCCTTCAGAGCTTCACGAAGTGAGGGTGGGTGGTTTACGAAATGTGGTTTTCGCCTTTTCGCCGCGCACATTCGCTTTACAAGTCCTTCAGAGCTTCACGTATGGAGGGTGGGTGATTTACGAAATGTGGTTCTCGCCTTGCCGCCGAGCACATGCTTTTAGAAATCCTTCAGAGCTTCACGGATTGAGGGTGGGTGGTTTACGACATGTGGCTCTCACCTTAACGCCGCTCATATTCGTTGTACAACTTTGCAACAATTTCAAGGCTGCTCGTGATTTACGTACCAGAAGTGGCGTGTTTGAGCGATTCAGGATTGACAGAGCGCAACAGTACTGCTAATTCACTGTGTTCGAATCCCACACGTGATTTTCTGGCACGATTCAGGATCGTCCAGACGCATCAGTTAAGTTGACTCTTGGTGTTGAAATTCGGAAAATGATGTTTTGGTGCGCGTCAGGATTTTCAAACGGCTGTCCCCCAACGCTGTAGGTGCCTATGAAAAAAAGGAACTTGGAGGAAGGGTGTATCCCAACATCGTTGATGAGTCGTGAATTTGCTCTGGTCCTCCTCCTCCTCCTCCTCCTCCTCCTCTCCTACTCCTCCTCCCTCCTCCCTCCTCCCCTCTCCTCCTCCTCCTCCTCCTCCTCCTCCTCCTCCTCCTCCTCCTCTCCTCCTCCTCCTCCTCCTCCTCCTCCTCTTCCTCACTCCTCCTCCACTTCCTCCTCCTCCTCCTCTCCTCCTCTCCTCCTCCTCCCCTCCTCCTCCATCTCCTCCTCCCCCTCGTCCCTCGTCCTCCTCCTCCTCCTCCTCCTCCTCCTCCTCCTCCTCCTCCTCCTCCTCCTCCTCCTCCTCCTCCCTCCCCCTCGGCGGGGGCGACTCCACGCAGGTGATGCCCCAATCGATGCCGCTGTTGTGGCCCGCCCCGTCCACCCCGGAGCGCGCCTTGGGGGCGGTGGCGGCGATTCGCGGGCACAGGCGCGGGGAGGGCCCAGAGGCCGAGGCCGTCTGGGAGGAGGATCTTCAGATAACTATTCGGAAGGGGAGGGAGAGGAGGAGGGGGAGGGGGAGGAGGAGGAGGAGGAGGAGGAGGAGGAGGAGGAGGAGGAGGAGGAGGAGGAGGAGAAGAAGGAGGATGAGGAGGAAGAGGAGGAGGAGGAGGAGGAGGAGGAGGAGGAGGAGGAGGAGGAGAATGAGGAGGAGGAGGAGGACACGCACATGGCTTGGGGGTGTTCGATGTGCGCCGCGAGAGAGCGCGGCCGACTATGGAGGGCTTAGTGCCTCCTCTCCCTGGGTCTTGGCACGCTCCTCGCGCACCAACTGGGCCAGGGGAATAGCGGGGGTCTTAAAAACGATCGGGGACGACTTTGTGCCCTTGGGATCTCGACCCTCCTGGACGCGGGCTAGCTGAGTGGCCGCTCCTTGGTGGCTCACTCTAGTGCTGCACGCACTAGCGAGCCCTCGACCCAACCCTTCAGAGAAGGATCCACACTTATGGCAAACCAAGATACTCGTCGGGTGATCAAGGTGCTCGTAGTAAAACAAATCGTGGCCTTTATTATCATGCACAAGATCGGAGAGCTGCTTACAGTGGCCTGGGCAATGCTGGGCCTGTAAGACTCCCCGCTGTTTGAAAGACTTGGTCTGCACTCTACACAGGATGCACCTGTGGTACTGGTGAATGAGAGCCCATGTGTGGTACCTGAAGGGCTCTCTGGGCTCCTCTTGGGGCACAGGCGGAGGCGGAGGGGGGGGGGGGCTCGACCGACGACGGCGGCGTCCACGACGAAAGGGCAGAGGCGGCACCCGTGGGGGGAGAAAAACTCTTCTCTGGGGCGGCCAAAACTTTGTTGCGGTGGGGGGCGATCGCGGGCCACTCTCCCAGAGCCTGCGCAACATACTTCAAATATCGCACGATAAACTTCCGACTGTCAGTGAAATCACTTTTCTCTGCTTCACTGGGCTGCATTCCTTTAAAAGCGGCTGCCTTGGCAATGCGGTCAGCAGTGCTATTACCTTCGGCCAACCTTCTCTCTTCACTGCCTTCTGAGAGGGCCTGCAAGTCTTGGTGGGCCTTGACCTTGCGCAGGCGTTGGCCGAGGGGGAACTAGCTCCTGCCAGCCAAGACCTTACACCCAGCCCATACGTTGTGCCGAGGGTACTCAGACCCTTGGTGCAGGGACAAAACTCGTTTATAATCAGAGTAAATGACTTCCACATCCCTAGAAAGAATACTGGCCGCAACAGCGGCCAAATGCTCCGCGGCACCCGAGGTTTGTAAAAACATCTGGCCGACTCGGCCACTGAAATGGGCAAAAGCTTCACCGTTACGCATACAGACAACCGCGAAACCTGCGGCGTTGAAAACATAGTGACCGTGGTTAGTGCAACTACCATCTATATACACCTCCCCTTCGCTGAAAGCCTCCTGCGGGGTGATCCCCTCCTGAGCACACCAAAACTCCCCAAACTCCAGGCCCGAACCAGGAGGATTCTCTCCACGATACTCGGGAACCAGCTGGAAACCGAGATACTGGGGCAGGGTCTGGGGAGGAGGCTCTCTTAAATTCTGAAGCTCCGCTGCCGAGAAGTGAGTGGTTCTGAGATTCTCTGTCTTCGGGCAGTAAAGTATGCGGTGGCCGAGGTTGTCCGAATGGTGGCCGCACTCGCAGCCAGTCTCGACTTCATATCCTGCTGCCTTGGCTCTGTCCATAGTCCATATACTCTGGGTGAGGAAGGCGAGGAGGGTTCCCTTCTGGTGGCCAAGGAGGTCTGGCGATGACAGAGCAGCACGGGCAGCAACCACATCTAACTGGGCGTTCGGGTGGCCGATCTTCTCGGCCGCCTTGGAAGCGAGCTGGCCGTGCCAGTCGAACTCCATGAGCTTTTGGAGGAGGGCGGGGGAATGTCCTGGGAGAGGGTACTCAATGCCTGAGGAGGTCACAAAAGTAAATGGTCCCTGGAATTTCCAACCGATCCTTTTAAGCGAAAGCACCGCAGCGCTTAGGGGGCCCCTGGAGGAGCCCCAAGATTTAACAACTCTCGGGAGGATGGCCTACACGTAACTGCTGGAGGCTGGTCACGGCGAGGTGGGGGCGGGTGGCGGCGTCCCAAACAAGGCGATGCCACATAATGGCGGGGCCCAGGGCAGCTTTCCACAAGGGGTCCTTGAGGATGAGCAGAGCCAAACTGCGGCTGCGCGTCGGGCAACGGGGTCCCGCAGCAAAAACTGCGACCTAGCTGATTCCAACTGCGTGCCATTGATGCCAGTCACCTCGACTCCGAACGTGGTGGCCGCCTCGAGGCCAGTCCCATACAACTTATGAGTGTTACCCCCTGCTCTCTTGAGCATGCGAACCCTGTTAAGTCTTTTACGCATCTTATCAAGACGCTCCGAAATCTTACGCTGCTTTCTCCAGCGTCGTTGGGGCCGTCCAGCCCCAGTTTCACAACCCAGGTTAGGTCCAGACCTATCCGAGTTCGGGCCCGCCAGAGGCCCGAGGGCCGTCCTGAGTTGATCCTGAAGGGCTTGCTGGGACGCCAGGACCTGACTTTTCTTGCTGGCGATCTGGCACTTAAACTCATTGATGATGCAGTCTGCCATGGACCTGGCAGCAATATTGAGCTGGCTGGCGATGAGGCTGCAACTGCGGCCGTGGCACTGGAGCAGCAGATCATCTATAAACATCGCGAGCCTGATATGACAATGCGCCTGCGTCCACACGTCGAGCGGGGCGAGCACATACATTTGCACAATATAGGTGGCCCAACTGCATCCTGCGGCTATGCCCCTCCAAGGCTTGCCTACGCTGACTGCACAATCTTGTAGTGCAACTATGCGTTCACTGGCATATTGAGATAGTATGATACGCAATAAACAGCACGGAAAACCTGATTCAACAGCACGATAAGCAAGACAAGGCCGATCAACATGTTCGTAGTAGTTAGATAAATCGTAGAGAACTTGGGCACTATATTGTTGATCTTTGTCAGAGCTGTTGAACTCGCATTCCAAGGATTGTTTGTATACTAATTCCACTATGGAGTGACCAGCCTGATGAGCAAGATACGGCCTGCGGTGGTGTGCCTCCCACTCTCTGGCCGCTGACCTCCTGAGCCTAGCCCAGACTCTGTACAAAGCTGGAAGCATGCCAATGGACCTGAAAGAGGGCTGGCTGGCTGGGGCATCATGCTGTTTCAACTTCATCATCAGAGTCGATACGATGCCTTGGAGCTGGGTTGGCATATGTCCAATCTTTTCCAGCAGGCCAATAAAATCGCAGACAATCTCTGCCTGTTCGTTACTCAACATACTGAAATGCCTAGGGTGGAACCCGTCCCAGGTAGTGGCAGTGGCATGGGGAAAACTTTTCGCAACCTGTCGTAATCTCTTGGGGCTGATGGGGCCCAGGGCAATTCGATCTTCTCTGTCAGGAACGAGCTGAGGTGGGGTATCCTGGGAAACCTGCCATATTTTTGCCAGACGATCTGCTTCAGCCTGCAATATATGCTGGGGCCTGCCAGAATACTGCGACTTAAATGGAACTGACGAGGGCCTCCAGGCCTCCAAACGCTTGGTCCATCTGTGAGCCCATCCCATTCCTCCCTTCATGTTGTCCTGAACCCAATCCCTCCATGCCTTCCCGTCTGCAGCGTTCTCTGCCGCCTGCTCCTGATGCAGGAGCTTGGTGACGTGCTCTAGCAGCTCGTCCAGAACCTGGATCGCCAGCGCCTGGTTCAGGGCACCAGCGCTGAACTCAACGCGCAACAGACCTGCAGCAACTCTAATCTCTTGCAGCCCCTCCTTGAGGGACACGACGGTGGTGAACAGCTCAGGGCAATCCTCTAAGCTGTCGAGAGCGTCCTGAAACTCAGTGAGATTCCAGTCCTGAACACATCTATGGAAATCTTGGATCCTATTGATGAGCCATCTCAACGGGCCCGTGTAGGCCACCCATTTGGCCCTACTCCTAGCAGCCTTGGCCTCAGCGAGGACCATAAGAACCTGAGGGGGGGGTGGGCCCTGGGGTACTTGCTAGGCTTGAGGGGGGTGTTAGTTTTCTTACTGATTGTAGCTTCCAAGTCCTGGGCCAAGCTGAAATACACGTGGTCCAGGAGCACCGACTGCTGTTGATCGCTGAGCGGCCGTCGAGCATCATCGATCAATAGTGAAGCGTACTCCAATGCAGCAGCTGACTGGTGCCAACTCACTTCTGGCAATTGCGGGCCCACAGGGATACGTGTGGGTAGCTTCTGGGGCCTATGCAGCGTGGGGATATTAAAGTTATTCCCAACTACAATATCTAGCAGCACAGGTCTGTGAGGGGAGAGAGGATACGAGGAAAGAGTACGGGGGTTACTGAGCCACGGCGAGAGGCCTTGGCTAGACAGGAAATAATCTAGCGTGGATTTGGTCTTCTTGTTTCGGTAGGTGGCGGTCGGCGGCGCAAGCAGGGTCATCGTGGACCTGGACAGAAACTCCGCTTGGGCCAACCTAGCGGGGGCTAGGTTAAAATCCCCCGCAACCAAAACTGGATGGGTCAAATCATCCTGAAGTTGGCCTATGGCGGCCAGCAGTTTTAAATTGGTCTCGGAGAGACCAGCAGCAGCCTGAAAGTAGGTACAACATATGGCGAACTTCGGGGCCCCAGGAAGTTCGAGCAACACCCCCGATAATCGAGCGGGGTCGAAAGCGGCAGAAAAAGTGATTGGCTGGACCCCCAGGTCCAAGCCATCCCGAATCAAAATCGCAACTCCCGAAACCAACTCATTATTCTCACTCGTGGCTGCAGGCGTGATGTAAGCCAGCCACCCCTGGGCCGAGCACCATTGTATCTGACGCACAATGCGATCTCCTTCGGCAGGCTTACGCTCCTGAGCACAGATGATCGTGACTGCACTAGACTGCGGCGAAAGGACAAACTTGCGCACAGCAGGCCAGCAGGAACCATTGATAGTAGCGGTCTTATAAGTGTTACCCTGGCGGCTTCTGGCCCTGGGTGGCCGCGAGAGACGCAGCCTCGGCTGCCGCCTTGACCCTCTTGGTCTCGGGGCCTGACTCACTCTGGATCTTGGCCATGCCCTGGGCGACCTCGGACAGCGCAGCAGCCGCACGGCGGCGGCCTTCAGACGTATCCATGGCCTGCTCCTCTGCCATGGACTCCAGCTCCTTGTCGTCGGCGGGAGTGGGGACGTGCTGGCCTGGGATGGGCACGGGCGTCTGACTTGCCTGGCCGACATCAGGGCTCTCTCCAACTGCAGGGAAGCCGTCGATGACCCCGCGCTGGGCCGCCTCCGCAGGCGGGCCGCCACCTGCTGGTGCGCCCGAGGCCTGGGATGCGACATGTTGCTGCTGCAAGGTGTCGAACATGGCGGCCAGCTCCGATACTTTATCTCGTAGTTCAGGTGGGGCCAGCCCTCCTTGTGGCATTCTGGCGGATATAACTCCTTGAATGGTGGTGAGCAAATCTTCAGCGTTGGATGCCTCGTATGCAGCCGCCTGGGTGGCCGCATTGAGCTGTGTCTCCAGCGTTTGCACTTCTTTTGAATTAGCTTCGATCTCCTCGACCAGCTTGCCGTCATATTCACTTGCCTCGACAATAGTAGTGACCAGCTCGCTGGCCTCCTGCTTCTGCGACTGCAACCTCTGGCGCAGCACCTGGAGTTGATCTGACAGGGATTGTGCTTGCTGCTCCAGGCTCTTGGCTGATAGCGCCTGCGCCTTGGCGAACTTGAGCTTGCCCAGCGCCGCCCTGTGCTCCTCTCCATCTGGCTTCCACTTTTTCCAGAAGGTGACTTGAGCTTGGGCCAGGGCGACTGGGTCGTCAGCGGGAACTGCATCCTCGAAGGTGACCACTCGGCCGCCTCCGCGCCCCAGGCCTGGTGGGCGCTCTGGACCGCGGGAGCCTTTCCTCCAGCGTCCTGGCTTGGCGGACTCCTCCTCGACGTCAGGCCGAACATCCTGGGGGCCACCTCCACCGCCTTGGGGTCTAGCTGGGGGACCATGATCCCCGCCCTGCTTGAAACGGCTGCCACACTGCATGCAATGACGAGAATTCGTCGCGCACCAAGCCCAGCCCTTGCAACCTCGCTTCGAGCAGACCATGTACTTCTTCTGCTGCTGGGCGGGCATCTTCTGATGATGGCAGGGCGCTGGCGCACGCACACGAGAGGCCCTATGGCAGCACTGATGCGGGTCGTGATTGTGCCTCTGCCTGGGGCTGACCAGGCGGCACGGGGGCAGAGCAAACAAGCTTGGGCCCCAGCACCCAGGGCCTGCCCTGGATGGCAATGCTGAGACCTGCACCTCCCGCGGTGTGCTCAGGTCTTGAGCCAGGAGGAGGAGGAGGAGGAGAGGAGGAGGAGGAGGAGAAGAGGAGGAGGAGGAGGAGGAGGAGGAGGAAGAGGAGGAGGAGGAGGAGGAGGAGAAAGAGGAGGAGGAGGAGGAAGAGGAGGAGAGGAGGAGAGAGAGGAGGAGGAAGAGGAGGAAGAGGAGGAAGAGCAGGAGGAGGAGGAAGAGGAGGCGGAAGAGGAGGAGGAGGATTTTTTTTTGTCGACCCATGAACAGCCACATGACTCCGCTGGCGTGGCGAGTGCCAGCGAGATGCACCAAAAACGGCGCAGGCCGCGCCACCGACGGGGCCATGCCCCCGTGGCGCGACCTAAGCGCGACCAGGGAGCGCTGGGAGACCGTGCTCCGCGCTCCCTGGTCGGGGTGGGGGCGCGAGCCGTGCTCAGCGCCAACCCTACCCACCACCCACTCCATGGGTGGCCGCGTTTTACGGCCCCGGGACCACGACACGACGCGACACGACAGGGGGACGAAACGAACGACGCGACACGAACGACACGAGACGGACGAGCGACACGACGGAGACGAGCCGCCAGCCCCGCCCCAGGGCGGCGAGTGCTGGGGGGGACCCAGCACCGCCCTGGGGAAGCACACGGGGCCTGGCGACCCCCCCGGGGGAAGGAAACCGCACTTTGGCGGCGTCCCCCGGGGTGCGGGGGATTTTCGCCCCTCGGGCCCGGCGCTCCCCGCCTGCGCCAGGAGGACCCTGGGGTCCCGACCCCTCCCCTACGGGAAAGAGGAGGAGGAGGAAGAGGAGGAGTAGGAAGAGGAGGAGGAGGAGGAGGAGGAGGAGGAGGAGGAGGAGGAGGAGTAGGAGCAGGAGGAGAAGAAGTGGAGGAGGAGGAGGAGGAGGAGGAGGAGGAGGAGGAGGAGGAGGAGGAGGAGGAGGAAGAGGAAGAGAGTAGCACGGCTCTGGGGCACCCTCACCCCGTCTTTGATCCCGATGTCCTGGTGCCGCGACCCTTGAGACCACGTTGAACGCGAGCGTACGTCGTGCTTGACACGTAAAGTCGGGGCAATCAGGAGGAAAGGGAGGAGGACGAGAAGGAGGGTGAAGGGGATCTCCAGGATTCCCAGGGGCAGGAGGAGGAGGAGGACATATGAGGACCCGTGCAAACCCAAGACTCATCAACGATGTTGAAATACACCCTCCCTCAAAGATCCCTCTTCACAAGCCCCTACAAAGGGTCATTGCCACTGAAAGAATTGCCCCGTTGGGGGTCAACCGTGTAAACATCTTGAAGCGTGCCAAAATACCATTCTCAGGACGTCAATGCCACGAACTAAACCTGACTGTTACGTCTTGGCGATCCTGGATCGCGCAAGAACGCCTCTCCTGGGACTCCAGCGCCGCGAATCAACGTAATTCATTGTTGCGCCCTGACACTCGTGAACCGCACCGCTCCAAAACACCCTCTCTGGTACGTGAGCCAGACAGACAGGCGGACAACACAGCCAGACAGGCCAGGCGCCCGGACGGCGCATCGGCAGCAGAGCTCGGCCGAATCAGCAGGACACAACCAAGGAGCCCCCTCGAGCACCACTCACGTCATCCTTACCCCCTGCGCGCGGGAGAGTCGCTTCCAAACGCACCTCCAAGGACCGGGCGTGTCCCAACCCGGCGCCCTCGCTCAAGACATCCTCGCAAAATCACCACTCAGGCCCCCAAGGCACCCCCAAGGACCATTTCCGGCGCTGCACCGGGCGCACCGGGCGCTCCGGGCGTGTCCCAACCCGGCGCCCTTGCTCGAGACATCCTCGCAAAATCGCCACACGGGCCCCCAGCGCACCCCCACGGACCATTTCCGGCGCTGCACCAGGCGCACCGGGCGCGTCGGGAGTGTCCCAACCCAGCGCCCTCGCTCGAGACTTCCTTGCAAAATCGCCACTCGGGCCCCCAGCGCACCCCCAGGGACCCCCAGGTGATCCCCGCCCGCCCGATCCTCACCCTCCTTGATCTTCCTTCTCCTCATCCTCGCTCTCCCGATCCTCACCCGCCGCACCAACGTTGCCCGCTCTCTATCACCATCGTCATCGAGCGCAGGCGCGCGCGCCTTGTTTGTATATACAAAAAACCCCGATCAACCGCAGAGTGGAGAGTTTCAAGACCCGGTGACAGACGGAGTTATAACCCAGTAAGATGTACTTATTCTTGCGTCCATACCTCAGACCACTACAGTCGGGGCCCTGAAGAAGGAACCCTTTTCGTTGGGGAGGGGCTCCGCGTTCCTTAAGTGTTTCACAGCTTGCCTCAGGTTTTCCTTATGTTTTCGATCGGAAATCGAAGTTGAACTTATGGAAAAAAAGGGGCCTCGTTCCTTATTTAGGGTTCCTTAGGTCAACGTCCCGACTGTAGGGTCCCACGTGGCAAGGACGACTGTCCCTGAATGATCAAGTGCACTCAGTCTCCCTGGGGGATCCCGCAGGCTCAAGGCAACACCCGAGAGTTATTGAGCAGGGTGGGTGCCCAACTGAGGGCGACTCTTGTGCTGGGGGCTGCTGCTGCTGCTGCTGCTGCTGCTGCTGCTGCTGCTGCTGCGGCTGGGGTGAGCTTCGCTTTTAGCCACAAAGGGTCGTCCTCGGCGCATGTGCCCGAGATCTGGGGTATCCCAGAGCTCCGATCCACGATGGCTTTTGCCCGCAAGGGCAGATGCAGGTACACGGCTCGTTGGAGTTGTTCGCCTCCCCCTCCCATACAGGTCAGGGCTCTCCACGCGGAGATCCTGGCACGGAGGAGGCTCGGGGTGATGAGCACTCGCAGCCTCCTAGAGCAGAGTGCTCACGCTTTGCACTGGGACATCCGTAGCAGGGGCCTCTGATCCATGGGACGGTTCGTTCCCTGAGGCTGACCTGGACCTGGTTCCGTTCCTGGCCCCCTGCACCCTTTCCTGGCGGGCTCCTGGGACGAATGACAGAACATAGACTACCGCCGAGGCTAACCCCGTCCTTCCCCTTTCCCCCCTTCCCCCGTGTTGCATGCGTATGTGGTGCATGATTCAAGCACAGAGACACTTGCTCCCCAAGGTCGTTCGCAACAACATGATGATGAGGAGGAGGCGGAGGCTGAAGAGGAGGCGGAGGAGGAGGCCTAGAAGGAGCAGCACGAGGAGAAGGAGGAGGAAGAATCTAGTAACATGGCTCTGGGGCACCTCCACCCCATCAATGAGCCCTGTTTCCTGGTGCCGCTACCCTTGAGACCACGGTGAACGCGCGCGTGCATCGTGCTTGACGCGTAAGGTTTCGGAAATCAGGAGGAAGAGGAAGAGGAGGAGGAGGAAGAGGAGGAGGAGGAGGAGGAGGAGGAGGAGCAGGAGGAACAGTATGATGATGATGATGATGATGATGATGATGATGATGATGATGATGATGATGATGATGTGATGTGATGCTGATGTGATGCTGATGATGATTGATGATGATGGATGTGATGGTGATGGTGATGGTGATGATGATGATGCTGATGATGATGATGGTGATGAATGATGATGATGATGACGATGATGATGATGATGATGATGATGATGATGATGATGATGATGATGATGATGATGATCATCGTCATCATCATCATCATCATCATCATGAGGAGGAGGAGGAGGAGGAGGAGGAGGAGCAGGATGATGAGGAGGAACAGGAGGAGGAGTAGGAGGATTTCAAGGACCTCCGGGGGGAGGAGGAGGAGGAGGCGGAGGAAGAGGAGAAGGGACAGGAGAAGGGAAACCAGGAGGAGGAGGAGGAGGATCCGAGGTTCGAGAGGAGAGGTCACATCCTGAGGCCACGCCCCTCAGAAAGGCGGCGGCAACTGCGCGCTGATAGGCGGCGCACGGCGCACCGCCGAGGGCCGCCCGGGCCGAGCACGGTGTCTCGGCGGCGCGCGCAGCAGCCCCGAGCCTGCAGGGCCAGGCTCCCTGCCAGGAGGAGGGACGAGGAGAGAGGAAAAGGGTTCGGCAGGAGGAGGGGCGGGAGGGGGACTAGGAGGGTGCGGTCGAAGGAAGGCCCAGAGAAGGAGGAGGAGGAGGAGGAGGAGGAGGAGGAGGAGGAGGAGGAGGAGGA
>CAUYUJ010000174.1:43078-98078 GCA_963575745.1 Prorocentrum cordatum
GTCCTCGTTCCTCCTCCTCCCTCTTCGTCCCTTCTCCTCCTCCTCCTCCTCCTCCTCCTCCTCCTCCTCATCCTCCTCATCCTCCTCATCCTCCCCTTTTTCCTCCTCCTCCTCCTCCTCCTCCTCCTCCTCCTCCTCCTCCTCCTCCTCCTCCTCCTCCTCCTCCTGGTACTCCTCCCCCTCCCCTCCTCCTCCTCCTCCTCTTCCTGGTCGTCCTCCTCCTCCTGGTCGTCCTCCTCCTCCTGCTCGTCCTCCTCCTCCTCCTGCTCGTCCTTCTTCTCCTGCTCCTCATGCTCCTCGTCCTGCTCCTGCTCGTCCTCGTCCTCCTGGTCTTGCTCGTCCTCCTCCTCGTCGTGCTCTTGCCCCTGCTGAAAATGTGGCCCAGGAATGGGAGTTCTGGGAAGTCGAAAAGCACGAAGTTGCCTACAGTTAGCTACGGGCATTCAAAATGTGGCCCGGGAATGGAGTTCTGGGAACTCGAAGAGCACGAAGTGGCCTACAGTTGGCTCCGGGCATTCAAAATGTGGCCCGGGAGTGGAGTTTTGGGGACTCGAAGACCACGAAGTGGCCTACAGTTGGCTCCGGGTATTCAAAATGTGGCCCGGGAATGGAGTTCTGGGAATCGAAGGCACGAAGTGGCCTACAGTTGGCTCCGGGCATCCAAAATGTGGCCCTGGAATGGAGTTCTGGGAACTCGAAGAGCACGAAGTGGCCTACAGTTGGCTCCGGGCATCCAAAATGTGGCCCGGGAATGGAGTTCTGGGAACTCGAAGAGCACGAAGTGGCCTACAGTTGGCTCCGGGCATTCAAAATGTGGCCCGGGAATGGAGTTCTGGGAACTCGAAGAGCACGAAGTGGCCTACAGTTGGCTCCGGGCATTCAAAATGTGGCCCGGGAATGGAGTTCTGGGAATCGAAGAGCACGAAGTGGCCTACAGTTGGCTCCGGGCATCCAAAATGTGGCCCGGGAATGGCGTTCTGGGAACTCGAAGAGCACGAAGTGTGTGACTGTTGCATCCGGCCCCCCAGAATGTGGCCCGGGAATGGCGTTCTGGGATGTCGAAGAGCACTTTGTGTGTGACTGTTGCATCCGGCCCCCCAGAATGTGGCCTGGGAATGGAGTTCTGGGAAGGCGAAGAGCACGAAGTGTGTGACTGTTGGTGAAAAACGAGCCCGGCTCATGCCGCCCGGAAACGCCCCAACACCTGCCCGGACCCCCCTGTGGAGTGATCTGTGAGCTCTTTTGAGTCAACTAGAAACCTATCAGTCTTCGCTGTTAGGTAAAAAGGTATTAAAATCTTCATGGGGGGTCATCTCGCGAATTTTCCGGCGATCGTATCCCCTGGAGATAAAAAATGCCCGCAGGGAAGAGGGAAGGTAGTAGTCGTAGTCGTATTAGTACTGATGGTGGAGTAGTAGCAGTAGCAGTAGCAGTAGTAGTAGTAGTAGTAGTAGTAGTAGTAGTAGTAGTAGTAGTAGTAGTAGTAGTAGTAGTAGTAGTGGTAGTAGTAGTAGTAGTAATGCGAGTACTGATGGTAGTAGTACTAGTAGTAGTCGTAGTCGTAGTCGTAGTAGAAGTAAAAGAAATAGTGGTGGCAGTAGTAGTAGCAGCAGTCGTAGTAGTAGTAGTAGTAGTAGCAGTAATAATAATAGTAGTCGTAGGCGTAATCGTAGTCGTAGTCGTAGTAGTAGTAGTAGTAGTAGTCGTCGTCGTAGTAGAAGAAGTATTCGTAGTAGTAATAGTAGCAATAGTAATAGTAACAATAGTAATAGTTGTAGTAGTAGTAGTAGTAATAGTAGTCGCACTAGTAGTAGCAGTAGAAATAGTAGTAGTAGTAGTAGTAGTAGTAGTAGTAGTAATAGTAGCAGTAATAGTACTTGTGGTTGTACTTGTACTTGTAATACTGGTGGTAGTCGCAACAGTAGTATTAAACATACGAGTAGTGGTACTAGTGATAGTAATAGTATGAGTAGTAGTAGTAGCCGTCGTAGTAGTAGTAGTAGTAGTAGTAGTCGCTGTTATACTTGTCGCTAAAGGGGTAGCAGTAATCATGGTAGTAGTCGTAGTAGTAATAGCCGTAGTAGTACTAAAAGTAGTAGTGATATCAATCGTATGATTAGTAGTAGTCGACGCCGTCGTAGTCGGAGTAGTAGTAGTAGTAGTAGTAGTAATAGTAGTAGTAGTAGTAGTAGTAATAGTAGTAGTAATAGTAGTAGTAGTAGTAGTAGTCGTCGTAGTAGCGGTGAGAAGTTAGTAGTAGTTGTTGTTGTAGATGTAGTAGTAGAAGTAGTCGCAGTAGCAGTAGTAGTAGTGGTGACAGTAGCAGTAATAGTTTTTGATAATGACGATAATCATCATGGTGATGCTCATGATGGCGATGATGCGTTCGGAAGATCCTAATACGATCCGTACTTTCCCTTGTGATAATGAAGATCGGCCCCGCCGCTCCAAACCGTCGACATAAACTGCACTTGCCGGAGATAATCAACACTCAGGTCTTAAAGGGGGGATGCTTTATTATCCGGGGCATGAGGTTAGGAAAAGGATCCCAACTCCTTCGACCCTCAAAGGGAAGGCTTGTTTTCGGAGCGCCCAAGCTGCCTTCCTGGCCAGGACAGGAGAGGGCGGACATGCGCCGATCCTGGGACAGGATGGGCCCGACAAGGACCGACGAGGCGGACCATTAACACGTCCTCCAAACTGTTTGAGCATCGCACACGTCCTCCGAATTGTTTGAGCATTGCGACGTCGCGGAGGGTTCCAACGTCGCGTTCTTTCTCACCACCAGGTGGACACCGAGTGGTCTGGACCCCTGGGTGGGCATTTCATCCTGACTCGTTTTTGCTGATGGTCCCAGGGCATGCCGTACTCTGGATGCGCGCGCAGGGGGATAGGGGAGAGGTGGGAAGGCTTCTTCGAAGGAGGCGGCTTCTTAGAAGGCGCCGCCTCTAAGACAAGCACCGCGCCTTGTAAGAAGCAGGGGTGCTTCTAAGGACCTGACCCCCTTCCCCTATCCTCCCCTGCGCGTGGCCAAATACTAGAAGGCCAGACGAAATCGCCATGGCTGCATGTACAAAGGTGGCGGTCCAGCGGGGACCTGCGACCCCGCACGCCCACTGAGCGCACGCAAAACGAAGGATCCGTCGAGGCGTACTTCCACCGCCGCCGGCTTCCGCACGCGCAGCCTGTGGGGACAGAAAGATACCGATACCGCCAGCCCCCAGGCCTCTCCCAGAGTGCGTCCTGACCAGCCTTTCGAATCAAATCCAGCCGCGGCGACGAGGGCCTGCCTCCCAGGAGGCCCAAAAAGGCCAAGACGAGGGAAGGGTGGGTAGCGGCGTGGGTACCGCGCCCCCGAACGTTGTCCCTGAAATTTTCTGGTCATCATGTCATCATTCGGTTCGCCAGCGGCCGCTCGGGACGAGCCTGTCCCCCAAGAGAACGCCCTCGACGAGGCGCAGTGGATGGCAACCACCCTGGGCCTCGAAAACTTCTGAAGACGAGGCCGGGGTAGCGGCGGTGCCGGCACCTCGTCCCCCTCTGAGCCGCAGAACTCCGCGGGCCTCCCGCCAGAGACGAAGAGCGCGCCCGGGGCGAGGCCGTCTCCGAGGGGCGCCCCCGCGGCCGCTCCCGGCGGGATGCGTGCGCGGCGGCGCTGGGGATACTTTGTTGTCGTTGCCCCCCGACGCCAGCTGCTGCTCGTCGTAGGACCACCGGAGGCCGCAGACCTCCTGCGGGGACTCAAATAATATACACCACCACCACGTCGATTCCTCCTCTCTCCTCTACCCTCCTCTTCCTTTCCTCTATCCTGGGAGAGGGAGGGGGTGAGGAAAGTGGTGGTGGTGTATATTTTTGGGCCCCCCATCCTGCTGGTGCCCCGTGAGCTTTGACATGTAGTGGGCCTGCAGGGCCGGGGGGGGGAGGCGGCCGCCACGAGCGGCGCGCGCCTCCCGGTCCACACGCCCTCGCGGGCTGGCGTCCGGGGCGCGGTGCCGCGGTGACACGCGGCCGCACGGCTCCTCTGCCTCCTCTGCCTCCTCCTCCTCCTCCTCCTCCTCTTCCTCCTCCTCCTCTCCTCCTCCTCCTCCTCCTCCTCCTCCTCCTCCTCCTCCTCCTCTTATTTGTTTCTTGATATTTCTATTATTATGGTTACTCATTATTAGTAGTAGTATGATTAGTATTCGTATCATTAGTATTATTATTATTATTATTAGTAGTAGTAGTAGTAGTAGTCGTAATATTCTTGTTCATATTAAATCGTATTATTATTCGTAGTATTACTATAATTAGTCATAATCATACTAATAATAATAGTGATATTAAGTTTTATGATTCAACTTATGATGATTAGTCTTATTCGTCGTAGCAGTAGTAGTATTGTTTTAACTGCTCGTGTTGTTCGTTGTATGTATGTTCTTATTGTTCTTAGTAGTACCCGTATTATTATTAGTAGTACTCGTAGTATGTTCGTTTATTGCTCGTCTTATATTTCTTAGTAGTATTATTCTTCTTCTTATTCTTATTCGTATTACTGATAGTATTAGTTGTATCCGTATTCGTATTGTTACTCGTACTAGTATGAGTAGTAGTATTCATCGTAGCCTTAATATTGTTATTATTTCTTATTCTGCATACTAGTAGTACTCGAACTATCCGTCTTAGTCGTACTATTGTTAATCGTATTATTATTCGTATTAGTATTAGTATGTTTCGGTTCCTTATTCGTCTTATGTGTATTATGTTTCTTCTCATTATTCTTCTTAATATTACTAGTAGTAATAATAATATTCCTCTTCGTAGTATTCCTCTTAGTATTATTAGTAGTCGTGTCCTTATTGTTACGTTGTTCATAATATGACTCTTAGTCTTAGTCTTAGTATTATTATCATGTGTCTTATTATTCGTCTCATTACTTCTTTTCGAATAATCGCATTACTATTATTCGTATTATTATTCCTCTTCTTCCTCTTCTTCCTCTTCTTCCTCCTCCTTCTCCTCCTCCGCCTCCTCCTCCTTCTCCGCCTCCTCCTCCTCTTCCTCCTCCGCCTCCTCCTCCTCCTCCTCCTGCTCCGCCTCCTCCTCCTCCTCCTCCTCCTCCTCCTCCTCCTCCTCCTCCTCCTCCTCCTCCCCCTATCCGCGGAGTCGCGGCCCAGGAGCCTGGCCTGCGAGGCCTCGCATATACGGATATGTGTTTCGGCCACGCGAGGGCGGGGGAGGGGGCGGGCCCTGGGCGGGCGCGCGCGGGCGGGCGAGGAGGAGGGCCAGCGCCGAGCAGAGAGGCACACCCAGACACCCGACGTCGGGACTTCTTCACAACGTCGACCCCCAGAGGTCCAGACCCCTTCCCCGGGACCAGTTTCTCGTCCTGGGTGGTTATTGACGGCCCCGAGGCCCGGCGAGGGCCCCCCCCGTCGTGATTTTTGTCGCGAGGCCGAAGATAGCGAAAAACAACGCGGGCGTCGAGCCGGCGGACCTGATGGCCCTCACCTTCCCTGTCGATGGCGCCCTCCTCCTCCTCCTCCTCCTCCTCCTCCTCCTCCTCCTCCTCCTCCTCCGCCTCCTGCTCCTCCTCCGCCTCCTGTTCCTCCTCCTCCTCGTGATGTTTGCCGCAGCTCGAGGGGGTCTGGGCAGGGATGCTGCAGTGCACCATTCCGTCCCGAGGCCCCCTCCTCGCCTGCCCCACGCAGGCCCTCCCCATTCACTGCAGAAAGCGCCCCTCTTGAGGGACCGGCTCGGTTGGGCCTGCCATGCTCTTGGCGAGGGCCCAGCTCTGAGAATGGCCTGCCGTGCATCTCCCTGGCGCGTACACGGCAATGTTTAATACATAGGTTTTTTATATATATAAAAAATGATACATGAATAATGTATGAATAAGTTGATGCATGAACTCATCGTTGTTTTGAATCATAGATCCGTGCATGTTTAATAGATGATCCACACGCGGAGCATGTATTAAAAACGGCACTGTACACTCAATTTGTATCATAAGGATGCGCGGTAAGGATGCAAGGGCTTTTGGGGGCCATGCTCGCGTTTTTCGCACGAGGCTGGCCTGCGAACGTCGCTAAGGGTGGGCCGAAGGGGCAAGGATGCAAGGGTACCCTTGGGAAGGTTGCCTATCCTTATTATGCGGGTTGACTGTAGTCAGGGAAGTCATAAACAATGACCATACAGCTCAACGAGGTGTCCAGCAAGGTACCGTTCGAAGAAGGACAGCACTCCTGTCCCAACAACTATTGCGCAAGTTCACCTTTGTGGTCATGAGCTTCGAGGAAATTTCAAACGACAGCTCAACATTGAGAAAAGCCGCTATGGATCAATTCAATGCTACGTGCGTTAAGGACTCGGGCCCTAAACGAAATGAAGTCTCAAGCGAGAGCTGCATGTTGACAAAGAGCGGCCCTGCATTTTGCTAGCTGCGCGGCGCTGAAGCAAGAACACGACTTTGAAAAAGAACCACCCTCCGTCCGCGTGAACCTCGTGCAGTGTTCACAATTAGACGTGTGCTCTTACAAGCGAGAACAACATTTTAAACACGTCCCCCATTCATCCGTGAGACGCTTGCAAACAATTGAACGAATATGCGCGGTACTATGGTGACAACCACATTTTGAAAACGAGCCCCCCTCCATCCGCTAAAATATTGTAAACGTTCGGGCAAACGCGCGCGGCACGAAGGCGATAACAATATTCTAAAACACACACACCCGTCCCATCATTGAATCTGCAGCGAACTTTGAAAACGAATGTGCACGGCACTAGGGCGGGAACCATAGTTTGACCCCCCCCATCCGTGAAACTGTTGCAGATTTTAAGCGAAACGCCCGACCCGCCCTACTGACACACCTGGGGGTGCGGCAGGGAGGACTTCATAGAAGGAAAAGGGATAGAAGAGGAAATGCGGCGAGGAGGGAACGGAGGGGAAGGGGGGAGGAGCGAGGATGCGAGGAGGGGGAGGAGGAGGAGGAGGAGGAGGAGGAGGAGGAGGAGCAGGAGGAGGAGGAGGACCAGCGTCAGGCCTGGTCGTGCAACCGAGGGACGGGAGCACGGGCCGATCATACGAGATTAGTCGGGTCTTAAAGACTTGCCCGACTTAGGATGGCGACCAGCCTTGATAGCAGATATAATAGATGTCTGTTTATATCTGGTCTGCCCGTGCTCCGACGGCCCCAAGCAGCGATCCTGCAATCTGCAATTCGCAACTTTGCCACTGGACACCTGATAGGAGCCGCACTGGGTACACACCATGGCCCGCGGGAGCACCAAGACACGATAGCCCTGGAGCTCAACGATTTCCACGGCAGGCGCAAGGCCCCCAGGGGCCTCGTGAGGCCATTGGTCCTGTGGCAAATCTACACCTTCAAAAGCCGCGGCACCCAATAGGGCGGCCTTCGCAGCGTGAGACCTCATCAGGGGGGGCAGTCTGTAGCTCCTGACCCGCTCGCGCCTTCAGCCTCTCTTGGGCCGACGGGTTACATAGCGTTCCCAAGAGCTTCCCAAGACTGGCCTGCGCACGGGCAACCGCTAAGCAGACCCCGCATTGGAAAAACCCGGGGGCCCTAACTACCATACAATGATGCGTGAGCGCTACCGACGGAACCTTCCTAGTAGATGTCCTCAGGAGATGTTCAGGTCGCCCACTCACTGAATCCCGCGTTGCCATCTTGGCCGCTGCCCAAGAGAAATACTTCGCCTGCATGCGTGCGTCGTGGAGCCGAGCCTCGCACAGCTTGACTATCACCTCTGGCAGCGCATGGATCACTGCACCTTTCTTGGCGAAGTAATCCGCACACACGTTGCCAAGCACAAGCTCCTAGGGGACATTTTGCCTAGCAGCATCTTCAATGCACCGCTCGACTGTTAGGTGCGATGGGCACCACGAAAGCTGCGGCCTGGCGACACTCGCCGAGCAGCGGTACTGAATCAAGCGCCAAGTATCTGCACACGGCGCCTGCGCATCTGTGAATTCAGGCAGCCATTGTTGCCCTTATTGGACCAGTCCGAGCAGGTCCGAGACAATCAAAGATATTCCCGGGAAATAGGTCAAGGCCTGGAGCACTGCAAACCTCTCCGCACGCCCAACAGTCTGGATTGGCCCCCACAAGGGCCCAAGACAGCTCTAATCGGCATCCCATTGTCCCCGAACTGCACTGCAGACCACCCACATCGCCGGAGTTCTGGCCAACCCGGGGCCATCCCAGATCCATCCGCATATACAGTACTCGCCCAAGACAGCTTATCCGAATCCCAGTCTCCCCAGAACTCAATCTTCAGCTTATCATCAACACGCGGTGGAACCAAAGGACTAAGGGGCATTCCCACAGAGGTCTCAAAGTAATCATAATATGCCTGGCCTCCTCCTGGCTGACCCTTGCCATGAAGATAAGAGCACACCTGTTCTAGATCACGGTCCCAGTCTAAATCAGGATCCTCAGATATGTCGCAAAGGAACCCAGGGCACTGGTAAAACTCGTGGCCGATTGTTGCTTTGTCAGCTGAGCACCAGTAGCATGCAGGAGAAATTCAATAGCCAGCGCGAGCAACTTGGTCTCGTGACCATATCGCACCTGACCACAGAGAGCGCAGAGCACCAGCAACACGAGGACGCTTAACTGCTGCATTCCCTCCTCCCACACATTTCCTCCATAGCCTGGTCCATATTAGCCCCCCTCCCACGCAGAAATCTCGATGGTGCTCGATCATCCGTCGAGCTTGCCATCGCTCGATACCTTGCCGAACGAGCTCAAGAATGGACCGAGGAGGAAGACGCTGCATACCAAACAAGTGCCCAAGATCACTGACGAGCACCGCGCTAGAACACGCATCCCAGCCAACCCTTGCCAGGGAGAGAACAAAGCACAGCTATTGGTCCCCTTGTCGTGGGCAAGGATGCTCTGGATGCACGGATCTCCCGAACCTTCACCCACGCCCTCTGGAGCCTCCCAAGGCTCATCCTCTGGTCCCATACGAACGAAGCGTATGCCCTGAGGGGGTTCATGGTGGCGCCGCACATCGGGTCGTACTTGGCGTCGGCCTGGGTGGCAAGCATGAGCGTGATAGAAGAAGATTTGCTGGCCCTTCCAGCGAGCATGGCAGCCGTTTGCCGTAAAATGGAAAGCTCCTGATTACTTACTCCAGCGACAGTGGCACCATGAGCAGCAGCTGGCATTAAACCTTTTCGCCACAGCAGCGTGACCCGGTTGCCAGCCCCACGTCGCAAAATCTGCAGTCTGGGGAGCCTCTCCGAAAGCTGCCTCAGCCTAGCCTTGGCCCGACGCCTGACCCAAGACTTGGCCCTGAGTTGGATCTTCTTGGCGAACCTCCCGAACCCATGCCTAGCCGAAGCAGCCGTGGCCGCCCACCCAGACTTCTTGACCTGCAACAGAAGCCCTAACCTAGCTGTGTCCTTCACGAAGCTCTGGGCCCCCCTTGAAGAGCTCCTGCGCCGAGCGAGTTCCCTTTGGGTCCTGCCCACTGCAAAGTAGAGTCATCAACCAAGGCCCTGGGGTACACATTGGGGCTGACATGGGTGACCCTGTGCATGGCCCCGTATGTGAGGATGCTGAGGAGAGCCGTAGCATGCGCGCACCCCGCAATAATCCCTTGTCGAGCCCTGAACTCTTTACTCCAACACCCAAACGCACGAACCACTCGAGGTGAGTATGAGTCTAGGAGCATCCAGTTTAGCTTCATGGGGAGCTGCATCTCCTGAACCTCTTGAACCAAGACCGAAAACACCACCGTCTCAAAGCATTTCCACATGTCCAGGAACACAGTTACCGAACACTCTCCTAGACGATCAGCGATTTCAGCCTGCAAATTGTGCTCGTAGGCTGAGAAACTACGAGGAACCTCTTCGATTGCCCCAGCTACGCTTACTTCCATGAGGGGCAATCCATGCTCTGGATATGGGACGCCTGGCTCTAGACCAAAGTCTGATCAGACCCTCGACCAACGCGGTTAATCTTGTTCCTCCAGGCTTAGCCAAGCGTGCAATTTCATTAACAATTCTATTCGACGGCCAACATAGTAAATTCTCGCAGACCGCGAAGAGAGCACAAACAGCCAAAAGCCCAGGATGTGAGAGATACCCGAAGGCCCTTGGATGTACACGATTGGGCCCGACGGCCGTCTTCCATGGAAAAGCGCGCGCCGCTTCTTGCAACATAGTTGGCGTGAGCGCTGGCAGCGAAGCCCATTCAGCAGCATCATGCGGAAGCGGGTTGCTCGTATCATCATGGCAGCTCCATAGTTCACTCCATTGTTCCGATTCACGATCAGCAAGCTGGCAAGGTTGGGAGAGGTCTGCCTGATGCACCACCGCCTCTGGCGCCTTGGCCCGCGAGGCACGGCGGGCAGCACCGGCGCCCTTCGGAAAAGCTTCGCGTATCCAGTTACTCCAGCTCGTGTCTGCCCCTGTCTGGTACTTTGCTAAGAAAACATCAGCCTGCCCAACAATCTTAAATGCAATAGGCAAAAACTCAGAGTGCATAAGAATCATGAGAAATTACTGTCCAATCATCAAGGTGCCCCAGCGTCGCGTATGCCGTGTGCACCTTTTTTCCAGGACGTTGGTTGCGTCCGTCAGCGATCTCGCCAGTCCCTGAACGGGGGTGAACATCTCGTGGTTCACGATGTGGTTCTTGTGCCCACTGCATATGCCGGGGCCTTGTCCGACCTTGGCGTCCTGACTACATGTTTTAAGAGCCTTTGTCGAGCTCGAGTGGGGGCGAGATTTGCCAGTATGGACCGCCGCCCAACCAGCTTCTGCAGGTGCTTGAACCGTCACCTGCCCTGGGTGCAGGTTGGTGCAGTCAGGGGGGTTGAACGCTCCTGCACAACGGCCTTCACGTAGAAATCCGGATATCATTTTGCACTAGAATTCTCGCACCTTCATCAAGTGTTTAGCCCATCTCCCCGCCTGTAGCCATGCACGAAGCTTGGACCCACGCTGCTGATTTCGACGTTGAGGCTGCCACTTAGCAAGCACGAACTTGGTTCTGGTTGGCCCACCACGTCCAATATAAGCTGCACCATGGTCACCCACCTTGTCATAGCGATCACACAGCTCCCTCTCCACTCCCACCAACACCATGTCCCAAGCATGCTGTCATGCGGGCTGGCCCACTGCATCTTCGATCGCGGTCATGATGGGTGTCCACTCACTGGGATATCTGGAGCAGCCAATACGTGGTCCTTTCGGCAACTGGCGAGGTTCAACTGGCAGACGCAGCCAGGTGTCCTGGTCCGTGCCTGAGAAAGGTATTACCACTGGCGTGTGAGCGGGCAGCATGTCTTGATCCATGATCTGAGGGGCCCCAACTCTGCTCGCAAGTACCTCCGACAAGATGAAGTAATCACACGCCCTGCCTTCAGCCCCATGATTCACTCGGCAGGTGGCCCCGACTGGCACAAGGAACATGGCTCTGATCTGCTCTAGCCAAGCTTCTCCTCGTAACTGGTATGACTCAACATTCCAATCACCACCCATCACCCAGGGTCGATCAAGAGGGTTGAGCCTCCCTAAGTACGTGGCCAACTGGTAGAGCACAGACATGTTGAACGTATCAAGGCCGACGGAGTCCTTCAAATACAGAGAAACCAAGACCACCCCGCCTCGACATCCCCAATTCACTTGGGCTGCGACGGCCCTTGCCGGAAACCGCTCGCCCGAAGACAAGAGAGGTGGAGCAGTGATCATCATGTATGTGGGGACCAACACAGCAACTCCTGCACTAAGTCCATCTGCTTCAGTGCGGTCCGCTGCCAAAAAAACCCATGGTACCTATGCCCTTCAACTGAGACTGGAGCTTGGGCAGCATGGCCCTGTCCGACTTGTGCTCCTGGAGCAGCAGTGCTGCGTCACTGGCTTGCTCAACATATGCCAAGAGAGGGCCTGCCGCATCTGCGTTGGTCGCGACAAGCTGCCCATCGACTCCATTATTACTGCCATGCTTCTCAGAAGAATCCTTGCGCGATAAATCTCCATCCCACTCAAAGACCGCACGTGCCGAAGTCCCAGCAGTCGATCCCATCGCGGGCGATGCCGAAGTACATGGGGCGCACACTCGCGCCCCCCGGGCCACAGCGATTCCACTCCCCAGGCCATCCCCACGCGGCAGGGGAGCGCCTCCCCTACAAACGTGGGAGGTCACTTGGGAAACAGTCTCCACCTTCTCAGCTCGAGAGGGGTCGACGCCGAAAGGCGATCCACAGGGTGGACGGCCCTGTTGCATAGTACACACCATCTGAGTCGCCGTCAATGCCGAGGTCGAAGTCAAACTCATGTGGCCACCTCTGGCCTGATCCGCGGAGTACATCATTGTGATCATCCATAGCATCGTATATATAGATATATATGACCATCCGCCATACATTAGTACGCCGTGAAGCCTCCGAACTCTGTCTGCGCACGGAACAGCAGGAGCTTGCGCGCAGCCTCTCGAAGATCCTCATGTTCCTCAGGCTTGGGTGCACCAGCAGCCTCAAGCATGGCTCCCAGTGCTTCATTACTCGCCTCTTCGAATGACTTCTCACGCTGCTCCTGGAGCTGTTTGGCTTCATCAGCTTGCTCCTGCGCTCCCTGCACCGCAGCAGCAGCAGCAGCAGCGTCTTGATCAGGTTGTCCAGGGGCCTCGTCACGCCCCAGTACCTTAACCTGTGCATGTGCAATGATGGTTGGTAGCGCCTCCGCAATCCCTTTTGACAAGACTGTCCGTGCGCTCGCCGGCACCCAATTGTCGTAAACCTTCCCCCAGCTTCGTCGCGTCCAGGCCGAACGCTGCGACAGGAGAGCTTCCATCCTTACTTTCAGGAGGTCGCACCGAAACCTTAGCCACCTCGGCCGCCTGGGCGCGCATCTCCTCGAGCTTGGCTCTGCCCTCCAAGACGAGTTTCTGGGCCTCTTCGATCTCCTGCTGCAGGATGAGCTGCTGAGCTTTCTTATCCTCAACCAACTTCTCCTGCTTCGAAATCTGCAACCCCATCGCCGCAATACGTCTCGTGAGATTGAGCACTCGGGCTGCAGCTGGCTTGCGCTTGTTGACCTCATCCTGCAGATGCTCGCGTTCTTGCTGCAGCGCCTGCTTGAGTGAAGTCCACTCAGCTCCTTCAAACTTTGTGGCCACCTCCAGTTGTTTGTCGAGTTCTGCAATCCTAGTTCTCGTCTTGCCCTCGTCATAGCCTGGTGCTGGTGGCCCCAATGGTGCTTCACCCGAATCGTCGTCGATAACCATGGCTTGGTCGATCTGCGCTCGCTGGTGCTGGTCACGCTCCTTGAGCTTGGCCTCCAGTCTCTTGATGGTAGCCTGTGTTTCTTGAAGCTGCTCACGTGTCTGGGCCCATGGGGCCTGCTTCGCCCCAGCACTTGAGGCAGCACGGAAAGAAGGGGTAGTCGGCTCCTTGTACGAATGAAAGCATGTCCCCTTCGATCGTCGACACTTGGAGCACACATCCCGATCTGGTTTATTGAAGAATCGTTCACCCGTCTTGTTGTGCGTGCAAAACCGACAGAACCAAGTGCGAGGCATGTCGTTCGCAGCACGGGCAGGCGGCGCCATGGGCCACCGCGCTGGCAGGGAGCAACGGCTGGGGCCGCCGTGCTCCTCGCGCGCGGCTCGCGTAGCCTGGCTCGCGAATCCCCAGCCCTTCTGAAGTGCTGGGATCCGCAAGCACAAAAACTTGTGCCAGAAGGGCTGAGGATGAGGAGGAGGAGGAGGAGGAGGAGGAGGAGGAGGAGCGAACGAACACCATGGAGGAGGAGGAGGAGGAGGAGGAGGAGGATGATGAGGAGGAGGAGGAGGAGGAGAACGACAACAAACTACGACTAGGAGAGTGTGGTGGAGACTGGGCGGGCAACAAAAAGGTACCGCCACCGCTGCTCCCAAAGACCTCGCCCGTGGTGCGCTCCGGCCCCCCCTCTCGAGTGGAGCATCCGGCCGTGGCGGCGAAGGCCCTCCAGGACGAGCGGCGGCATCGGCACCAGCATCCAGGAATGAAGGGGCCCCAGGACACACAAATAAATACACACAAATAAAAATATTCCCCATATTTTCCTATATATTCTGGGTTTTTGTCTTCCCCCCCCAATTCCCATATTTTCCCATATTTTCTGGGGAATCGAGGATTAATTGTGTCTGTGTGTTTTTCCTCTCTTGAAGGAAGGCACGCCGCTGAGCTGCACGCATCCCCCCGAGCCGGCGAACGACCCGAGCGGAGAGCAGCCGGAGAGCCCTCGCCGAGGTTTAGGTCGGGCATGTCCTCCTACAGACGGACTTTCGAAGAACCATAAAATACAACAAAGATACGTTCAAACACATTCAAAAATCCGCCGACCCTGTCGGCGTGTGACAGGGGCTGCTCCGTCGCCATCGCCGTCGCTGCCGCCGTCGCGTCGCCGCCGCCATCACATCCCCTCCTTCCCTTGAGTCCGTAGCGGCCCTCGTCCTCAAGCACGCCAGCCAAAGCGCAATACACCAGCGCATGCACAGCGAAATTGAGCAACGCTGTCATTGAGTCGAGGGGAAGGAAGCTCCTTCCCTTTGATCCCCTCCCCGCGGAGGGAGGGGGGGGGGGGGGCGGGGGTCCCGGGGGGGTGGTCCCAGGGGGCGGTCCCGGGGGGTGGTCCCGGGCTAGAATAACATCCTCCCGGGGCCGATGGCCCGCCCTCCCTCCCAGTTCCGCCGAGGGCCGAGGCCTCCAGGGTCGGCGGCACTGGCCGCAAGGCCTTATTGGGGATGGACTGACCGCCCTTTAGCAAAACGTGGTTTAGGGAAAACGACCTGAGGCCCAAACCTGGCGGGCGCAAGCCTGGAAAATAACAGCCGAGGCGCCCTCTCGAGAACCGAAAACGGACAATTCACTAATCGACGCGTCACTGTTGGGGGTTCTGTCCACCCCCGACCTTAGCAATAGTCGAAAAATCGTCCCCAGATCATTGTTTAAGTATTCTCGAATTCTCCTCCTGAAGAGGGGCATGCCCGACTTGAGGAGAACGACTCGGGCGGAGAGCAGCCGGAGAGCCCTTGCCGATGGCGGGCATGCCCTCCTACAGACGGATATTGGAGGAGAAAGGAAACATAATGACGAAATACTCACAAGTAGTCAAAAAGATCTTCAACAAGTGGAAAACTATCCCAAAAATGACACCGCATGAGAAAATGTTCAAAACTAGCCAGAACATGTCGAAGCATCGTCCCCAGACTATTGCTTGACTAGTTTTTCAGATCCCTCCTGTGGAGGCACGTGCCCCGCAGGGGCGGGCGCGACTGGGGGCGAGGAGGGAGGAGGGAGGAGGAGGAGGAGGAGGAGGAGGAGGAGGAGGAGGAGGAGGAGGAGGAGGAGGAGGAGGAGGAGGAGGGGGAGGAGGAGGAGGAGAGGGAGGTGGAGGAGGACGAGGAGGAGGACGAGGAGGCGCGAGGCCGGCGTCGGCCCCCGCGGGGGGCCCGCCTGCTGGCGCACGTCCCGGTGCAGGATGCTGTGGTCGCGGCTGCCGGTGGACAGCACGTAGCCGTTCCATGCCATGGTGCCCACCTCGGGGGCCAGGACGGAGCCACGGCCCTCCTCGATATCAAACTGACTACCTACCAGACCACCCCAACCCAACCCGAAGACCCGAATTTGACCCGAATCTCGGGTTGGGGGGGGTACGGATACCATGTGTTTTTTCAACGTTCCCCGACCCCCCCCCACTGGAAATGGAGGGCAATTTGAGGCCTTCGGGTTGGGTTGGGGTGGTTTGGTGGGTGGTGACAGACGCAAGGCTTGACTCCGCATGTTTGTTCTGTCCCGCTCCTCTTCCCGCTTCTCCTCCTCCTCCGCCTCCGCACCCCTTCCTCCTCCTCCTCCTCCTGCCACTCCTCTTCCTCCCGCCCACCTCGGGGTCCAAGACCAACGGGCAAGCTGTAAAACAGGCAGTAAGGAACACCGAGCCCCTCCCCGACGAAGAGGGCTCCTCCTTCGGCGCCCCGACTGTACCCCCGACGCTCCCTCTCCTGTCCTGCCGCGCGGCCCAGCCAATGGTTCATCCAAGACAGTCAGACAGGTGGTCAGCGAGCGGTGGGCAGAGGAACAGAGCTGGAGGGCAGAAGAGCCACCCCGACCATAGCCACCCCGACGCGCGAGGCCGCTTCGTCAACGCACCCAAAGAAGGAATCAAACAGGGCAGAGCTGTCTAGTAAACGCCCAGGGCCGTTTAGTAAACGCCAACTGTCTGGTCCGGGTGGCTTGTCGGCGGTGGACAAACCTCCCTTTAGTAAACCTCCCCTTAGTGAAAACGGTCTGGGACCGAAACCGACGGACCTGGACCCGCAAAAATGACGGCCGCGACGCCCTCTCGCGAACCGAAAACGGCCAATTCACTAATCGACGTGCCAGGGTAGGAATCAGACAGGGCAGAGCTGCTTGGTAAACGCCCAGGGCCGTTTAGTAAACGCCAACCGTCGGGTCCGGGTGGTCTGTCCCCCCGTGAGCCAAGACGGAGCCACAGCCCTCCCCGAAGTCAAGCGCAAGGCTCGCATGCCGATCGGCGCGCGAGGCGCGGCCCGCGGGGGGTCCGAGGTTCGTGTTTGCAGCCTTACCCGCCTGGGACACATCCCTATCCCTGAGCTTGGCATCGCCTCATTAAGGGATCCCCTTAGTTTTTCAGGGCGCATCCCTAAGATTGTCATCGCTTTTTGGCGTGTCAATCTTAGGGATAGGGACAAGCTCGAGGCTGGTGACAGTCCCCAGTTCCGGCGCGCACTTTGAAATCTGGGGGGTCCTGCATGGGGAGCCGCCACGTCGCGGACAAAAAAAATGCGTTTTTGACTTCGAGGAGGGATGCAGCATCTCGGGGGCGCGTCAGCATGGATCAGCGATCCATGGATCTGGCGCTCCCTCCCCTAAATGCGGCCAGCGTCGCCTCGGCGGCGGAAATCCGCGATTTCCCTTGGAAACGGGACCCGTCGCTAATCCACGCCCCCTTATTCCATGTTTGCGATCGCCTGAGAATCGGGAGGGAGCCGGACCGGGACAGATCGGCCGGTCTCCGAAAAGCCGGCTGCTCCGGAGGACGTGGCGGGCCCCGCGGCCTTCCTCGGAGCGTTCTGGAACGCTCCGAGAGCGCTCAAGAGCGCCCCGGAACGATCACCCCAAGTTTCTTAATTCGGCGGTGGACAAGCCTCCCTTTAGTAAACCTCCCCGTAGTGGAAACGACCCAGGGCCGAAATCGACGGACCTGGACCCGCAGACATGACGGCCGCGACGCCCTCTCGCAACCGAAAACGGCCAATTCCTTAATCGACGTGTCAGGGTAGGAGGTCTGTCCACCTCCGATTAATAAGCGTCGGGGGCGTCACCCCCGCCGACAGCCCCACATCGACCCCCGTCGCGGGCAGCCACCGCGCGCCGAAGGCGCTCCGACCCCCGTCGCGGCGCGACGACGAGGCGAGGCTGACCCCCGTCGGGGGGGGTACCCCCCGCGCTTACTGAGTAACCCAGAATATGTATCCCGTTCCTAGACATGCCCGCCCTGAAGCCCAGACCCTTTCGAGTCGTAACAAAAGCCAGGACGGTCCAAAAAAGCCACTCGTGGACCAGAAGCCGGTCCCCTTGGAAGGGGCTGGCACCTGCGGCTGGGGCCAACGCCCTGGCCCCCAACTCGGAGGGCAGGCAACCACATGACGGACTCCAGAAAACCCTGAACCCAAAAATATTTTGCGTCTCTTGGAGGGCAATGTTTTACTTCCTTTTTTTCAGCACTGCGCCCGCAAGTCTCAGCAGCAGGGCCCGTGGTGGGCCTCACTGAAAAGTCCACCGGAAGCGGCGCGATTGAAGCGCTTCGAGTCCGCCGGCTTCCGCCGGCCTTCCGCCGGCTTCCCCCAGCATCCGCCAGCGGAACCGCCCCCGTTTTACTTCCGCCGCCTCCCGCCGACCCTCCGCCGCCTTCCGCCGATGAAGAGGTGCCAACTCCTTCGATCCTCGAAGGCAAGGGGCCCTTTCTGGAACACCTTATGCCTCATGTGACGAGAGGAGGAGGAGGAGGAGGAGGAGGAGGAGGAGAAGGAGAAGGAGAAGGAGGAGGAGCAAGAGGAGGAGGAGAGGAGGAGGAGGAGGAGGAGGAGGAGGAGAGAGAGTGAGGAGAAGGAGGGAGGAGGAGGAAGTGGGGAGGAGGAGGAGGAGGGAGGAGGAGGAGGAGGAGGAGGAGGGAGGAGAAGCTCTGCCCCCGCAGGCGGAGCTCATGAAACACCGGCAGGGGCTCAGAGAGCTCGAGGGGCGCCCGCGGCCGCGTGAGCCCCGAAGGTGGGGGCCTGGTGTCCGAAGCCCTGGCGCCGCTTGGGCCTCTGCAGGGGCAGGGTTCGCGAGCGGTCGCAGCGCCTCGCGCCCAAGGCGGAGCAGGGCAACGTTCGACGTTCGCTTCCTGCTCCTCCTCCTCCTCCTCCTGTTCCTCCTCCTCCTCCTCCTCCTCCTCCTCCTCCTCCTCCTCCTCCTCCACCTGCTCCTGATCCTCCTCCTCATCATCTTCCTCCTCCTGCTCCTGCTCCTGGTCCTGCTCCTGCTCCTCCTCCTCCTCCTCCTCCTCCTCCTCCTCCTCCTTCCTCCTCTCCTCCTCCTCCTCCTCCTCCTCTTCCTCCTCCCCCTCCTCCTCCTCCTCCTCCTCCTCCTCCTTCCTCCTCCTCCTGCGGAAATCTCGTGAGACCTCAGGAGACCGCGGAGCCCTCCCGGGCCCTCTTGAGATCTGTTTTCCTCTCTCTCTGTCTCTAGCTATTCGGAGGCGGAGGCATGAAGTGCAGCACTCGTTTCGTCCCTGGCCCGTGGGCCAGCGCCCGTGCACGAGCCGCAGGGGGACTGACGGAAGAGGGAGGAGGGGAGGGAGGGAAAGAGGGGGGAGGACAAGCTAGGTGCGCTCGCGTCATATCTGACGTCATACCCCTCTCTCCCATCCCTTACTATGGCGCACATCTCCTCCCTATTCGCACATTCGGATGTCGCAGCATGGCGTGGCATCACATGGCATAACATGGTGTTGAAGATTAACGCGTACCATGACATAGCATGGCGTGGCGACGCCCCATAGTGGGGGGGGGGGGGCTTCTGCGGCGCAAAAGATCAACGCATCGACAACGAACGTGTTTTTTGTATAGCCCTACAGCCCCATAGCCACATAGCCCTATATCATTAGAGCCCTATAGACCCATAACCCAATAGCCTTATGGTCCTATGAATAGCCCAATAGCCCAATAGCCCGATAGCCTTATAGCCTTATAGCCTTATAGCCCAATAGCCCTATCGCCCTAGATCCAAATAGCTCTATAGCCCTATTGCCCTATAGCCCCTTAGCCCTACAGCCCTAAAGCCCAATAGCCCTATAGCCACATAGCCCTATAGCCCTATAGCCCTCAAGCCCTATAGCCCAATAGCCCTACAGCCATATAGCCCTCTATCCCTGTAGCCCTGTAGCCCTATAACCCTATAGCCGTATGGCCATATAGCCCTATAGCCCTCTAGCCCTCTAGCTCTATATGCCTATAGCCTATAGCCCTATAGCCCCATGGTCCTCCTATAGCCAAGAGTCCCAGAGCCCCATAGCCCTATAGACCTACAGCCCTATAGTCCCACAGCCCTATAACCCTATAGACCAATAGCCATGTGGCTCTATAGCCCTATAGTTCCACAGCCCTTGCGCCCCGTAGCCCCATCGCCTTATAGCCCAATAGCACTATAGCCCTAAAAAGACTGTCATTCGGTCTTTTATCCGGTATCATGTTCATATTGTGCAACTGCGGAGGAGGGGGAGGAGGAGGAGGAGGAGGAGGAGGAGGAGGAGGAGAGGAGGAGGAGGAGGAGGAGGAGGAGGAGGAGGAGGAGGAGGAGGAGGAGGAGGAGGATGAGGAGGTAGGGAGGAGAGGAGAGGAGGAGGGAGAGGGAGGGAGGGAGGAGGAGGGAGGAGGAGGAGGAGGAGGAGGAGAGGAGGAGGGAGGAGGAGGAGGAGGAGGAGGGAGGAGGGACGGGGGCGCCCCCCCCCCTCGCGCGACTCCGCGGTTCGCGCCGTCGACCGCGCCGGCGGCGGGGCCCGGACCCCGGGAGCGCCCCGCCGAGGCCCCCGCGCGGCTGCGGTGGCCCGTCATGGTCCGCAGCTTCCGGCACTGGGCCGCGTCCCAGATCTGGACCTCCGGCACAAGAGGACACGCTGGAGGAGGAGGAGGAGGAGGAGGAGGAGCAGCAGGAGGAGGAGGAGGAGGAGGAGGAGGAGGAGGAGCAGGAGGAGGAGGAGGAGGAGCAGGAGCAGGAGGAGAAGGAGAAGGAGGAGGAGGAGGAGGAGGAGGAGGTGGCCTCGCTGCCCTGCGGCGGGCACAGGAGGGCACGCTGGCCGCAGGCGGGAGTGCATCCGAGGGGCTGACACCGCGTGGCGGCTCGCCCCTCTTCCTCGCCTGCCCCGTGGGGGCCCCGCCCGTGCGCTATCTGCACCAGGCTCCGCCGCGTCCCAGGCTGTGATGCCGTGCGCTGGCCTTGGGAGTGCGTTCGCTGTCACGTCAGCACGGCTCTCGGTAGGGCACAGGACTGCGGATGGCGAGCACGCGTGCCACATCCAGCGGGGGCGCTCTTTCATCGGGGGCGCGCAGACACGGATTAGCGATCCATGGATTTGGCGCGCGGCCGCCTGATCCATGGATCGGGGGAGGTGCCCTCCGCAAAATGCGGCCGGTGCCGCCTCGCTCGGCGGCGGGAATCCGCGATTCCCCATGGAAACGGGACCCGTCGCTAATCCACGCCCCCTTGATCCATGTTTGCGATCGCCTGATCTCAGTAGTGCGCAGAAGGACACTCTGGTGCTGCAGGCCTCGGACGAAGGTTAGCGAGCACGCATGCCACGTCTATCGGTCAAGGCCCTCCCCTCCCCCCGATGTTCAAAGTTGGCGGTGGGCCTGGTGAGTTGCACTTCGACCGCAGTCTCCCCCGCGCGTGCCAACTTTGAGCTTGGGGGAGCGGGGGAAAGTCCGCTAATTGTTTCCCCCTACCGACTGTGCCGATGTTGGAGGCGCACGTCCGACGCGAGCATGTAGTACACAAATCTTCTGGCAAGTGTATCGTTTCCCGTGCGGCCTGGCCAGGATGCGCTCGCCACCGAGCTCATACTACAAGATTTCTGACCGTGCGCGTCGCCATTGTGAGCGTTCTTTTTATTCGGCGTTTCGGCATTGGGCGAAATGGGGGGGAGTGGGGGGGGGTCTGGCTCCGGACCTCGGCTTAACGCGGCTGTTTGGGACCGTGCGTCCTCTGGGGGAGACCCCACCTTCTCGCCAGAAACAGCCGAGGATCTACTCCACGGAGGGGGGGGGGGAGAGGGGGGGTGCGAGGGCCCGCGCCGATCGGCAAAGCAATGAATCAGCGCTGGACAAACCTCCCTTTAGTAAACCTCCCCTTAGTGAAAACGACCTGGGGCCGAAATCGAAGGACCTGGACCCGCGAAAAGGACGGCCGCGACGCCCTCTCGCGAACCGAGAACGGCCAATTCCTCAATCGACGTGTCAGGGTAGGAGGTCTGTCCACCTCCGATTAATAAGCGTCGGGGGCGTCACCCCCGCCGACAGCCCCACATCGACCCCCGTCGCGGGCAGCCACCGCGCGCCGAAGGCGCTACGACCCCCGTCGCGGCGCGACGACGAGGCGAGGCTGACCCCCGTCGGGGGGGGGTACCCCCCCGCGCTTACTGAGTAACCCAGAGTATGTATCCCGTTCCTAGACATGCCCGAGCAGGGCCCCGAGCTTTCCCCCTGCAGGTGCGCGGGCCAGAACTGTCGACCCTGCAGGGCCGACGCACTTACAGGTTGCATCAGCACGTACGTTTGGGCGGTGCCGACGCCGTGCCCGCGCCTGCGCTCGGGAACCTCTGCTCTCGACGCGTCGCGGCGGCGGCCCCGGCGACGCGCCACACGCCTCCTCCTCCTCCTCCTCCTCCTCCTCCTCCTCCTCCTCCTCCTCCTCCTCCTCCTCCCTCCTCCTCCTCTGCGAGCGGATGCTGAAGCAGCGCGCCACTCGGCTCCGCGGGACGGGCGGCGGGACAGGGCTCTCGGGACGTGGACCGGGCGCTCCCAAGTTCGAGATCGACGGGTCGGATCGGCGATCGAAACGAGGCGGATCTGAAGGGGCCCCGGGACACACAAAAAAATACACACAAAATAAATGATTCCCCATATTTTCCTATATGTTCTGGGTTTCTGTCTTCCCCCCCCACTTCCCATACCTTCCCATATTTTCCGAGGAATCGAGGATTAAATGTGTCTGTGTGCTTTTTCCTCCCCTGAGGATCGGCGGAGCGGCGGAACTCGGCGGCCGCGTCGGGAGCAGTCGAGGCGGCGGACAAATCGGCAGGCCAGCATATGCCTCCCATGGGAACATGGGAATCTGAAGCGGAATCCGGAGTCGAACCGAAACGGAATCGGAGATCATCGAAACCGAACCGAATCGGAATCGAATCGAATCGGAATCGGAAATCATCGAAATCGGAGTCTAGAACGGAATCCGAAGTCGAATCGGATCGGAATTGGAAACCATTGAGATCGAATCGGATCGACTCGGAGGACTCGAAACGAGCCCCAACGCGGACGCCTGGAGACAGGGCCGCGTGCGGCGTGCCCCGCCGGAGCGTGGTGGGCCAGCGTCGGCGGCGCCGCACGCCGCGCAGGAGTTCCCGACCGCAGCAGCTCGCACGGCCTCCTCTTAAAGGAAGACACAGCGGAGGCCAGTGCACAACAGACCTTCCACAAGAAACCCAACCCTGAGACCCCAGGTCGCCCACTGGTCTTTGTCGTGGACACGTCGCGCTCTCCACCGCAAAACCACCGAGACCAAAGCATCCCAGCGCACCCTGGAGGCGAGTAGAGTGCTTCTCGGCGTGGGCCCCCGATGTAAGCCCTGCCTGCATCAACACACGCGTTCCTCGGAGGTCCGCCCCGAGTCCTTGAATCGGCCCCAGGCCCCCGACGTCGTGACTTTGTCGCGCCGACCCCCAATCGGCGGCGAGCGAAGGGGGTGCGGGGGAAGTGAGAAGGAGAAGGCCTTCTCGGAAGGCGGCGGGACGACTCAGAAGCCCTCGCGCCTTCCGAGAAGCTTTTGCCTGTCTTCCTGGAAGGATTGGTCGGGGATCCTCTGACCCGGGTCAATCCAGACCCGGGTCAGTCAGGCCTTACAGAATCCTGCAGGATCCTGCAAGATCCTGCACACAAACCCGGGTCAATGCGAAGGATCCTGCAGGATCCCGCGGGACCCTGCACCCAGACCCGGGTCAATGCGACCCTGGCCCTGCAGGATCCTGCAAGATCGGGCGCTCTGGCTGACCCCCGTTTGCATGGACCCCCGTCTCAAATCTCCCGTCAGGGCAGTTTTCCTCCTCCTCCTCCTCCTCCTCCTCCTCCTCCTCCTCCTCCTCCTCCTCCTCCTCCTCCTCCTCCTCCTCCTCCTCCTCCCCCCCCTCCTCTCTCCCTCCTCCTCCTCCTCCTCCTCCTCCTCCTCCTCCTCCTCCTCTCCTCCTCCTCCTCCTCCTCCTCCTCCTCCTCCTCCTCCTCCTCCTCCCTCCTCCTCCTCCTCCCTCCTCCTCCTCCTCCTCCTCCCTCCTCCTCCTCCTCCTCCCTCCTCTTCCTCCTCCTCCCTCCTCCTCCTCCTCCGTCTCTTGAGCCCCGACTTGAGAAACCTCTCAGAAGGCCGGGGGACCTCCGAGCCTTCTGAGGAGGCCCGCCCCTTCTCACCTCCCCCCCCCCCGCTCGCCGCCGACCCAGGAGAGGTCCGGACCCCTCTCCCCCGGACCGGCCCCTCGTCCCGACTAATTCTAGGTCGGGCCTGTGCCCCCACAGGGGGACTCTGGGCGAAGAGTGCGAAGAATCAAGAGTAGAGTCGGGGACTGGTCTCAAGGAGCCCAAAAGAAGGAACGAGGCCCCTGTTTTCCACAAGCTGAACGTCGACTTCCGATCGCAAACAGAAGGAAAGCCTGAGGCAGGCTGCGAAACACCTAAGGAACGCGGAGCCCCTCCCCAACGAAAAGGGTTCCTACTTCAGGGCCCCGACTGTACACCAACAATATTCAAACATAGACAGAGATACTCAACGAATGCTCCACAGACTTTGAAGGTCGCTGGGGGGGCAGCGTTGCTTCCAGGGCCAGATCCCGTGCGCTCGGCGGGCGTGCTGGATCGGTCAGCAGCAATCCTTGCAGCCGCCCTTCGCGAGAAGCTCTGATTTACGGTCTGCTCTAGCCGGCGATTGGGCTGCTCGTGCTTGATCATGGCCTCTCTCCCGCCGCCCCAGAAACACACATCGCGTTTTGCTGCCCCTCGGCGAGCGTCGACCCAGACTATCGTTTGACTATGTTTGGATATTCCTCCTGCAGAGGGACAGGCCCTTTGTGGACCCCGGAAGCGGCAGGGCCGATTTTTCACCATTTCCAATAACATGTCCCTTGAAAATGGAAACGGCAAAAAAGACGGCGACTGGAAACGGCAAAAAAACGGCTCCAGGATTGGAGCCGGAACCGGTCAAAAAACGGCGACGGCACCGGTTAAAAAACGGTGTCGGAACCGGCCCAAAAAACGGCAAAACGGAAACGGTAAAAAAACGGCCCTGCCATTACGGAG
Source organism: Prorocentrum cordatum (assembly GCA_963575745.1). Taxonomy (NCBI): domain Eukaryota; class Dinophyceae; order Prorocentrales; family Prorocentraceae; genus Prorocentrum; species Prorocentrum cordatum. The sequence continues at coordinate 67,687 of CAUYUJ010000174.1, forward strand.
CCGAGGCCCGGCGCGGGGGCCTCCGCGGCGGCGGGAGAAGCGGCCGCGCTGCCTCCGCAGCGCGAGGGGGGGCCTGGGGCGCCGAGCCGCCCCCCCGCCAGCCACTGGCGCGCACGGAGCGAGGAGGAGGAGGAGGAGGAGGAGGAGGAGGAGCGCCAGGAGGAGGAGGAGGAGGAGGAGGAGGAGGAGGAGGAGCGCCAGGAGGAGGAGGAGGAGGAGGAGGAGGGAGGAGGAGAGGGGAGAGGGGGAGGAGGAGGGGGAGGAGGAGGAGGAGGAGGAGGAGGAGCGCCAGCCTTCGGTCGGGCGTGTCCCCCCACATGGGGATTGCGGACGATATTATCATTAGGGGATCGAAGAATGACACAGACATAAAAACTCGGAGGTCCGCGCGGATTTCTCGGATCGGCGCCAGAGGCGCCGCCAGGGGGGTCCGACTGAGCCGGATTCGCCCAGATGAGGCCGGTGATCGGCCGCAAAAATGCCAGCGCCGATACAGAATTTAACCTCCCAGGAGTTGCATCCTAGCCTAAGGCTATGGCAAAACTAGAGGACCGCATCGGAGAACCAAAACTAGAGGACCGCATCGGAGAACCCCCTGTGAGAACGAGCTACGGCAACCAGGGAAATGAGGCACCAACTGGCCTTTGCTGTTCGAGTTCGCAGGCATCTCCGCAACTTGGGAGGGGAAACGAACCTACCATTAGCTCGGAATTTGCAGCGGGGGTGCCATTTCCTGTGCAAGATCCGGTTGTGTCTGCGACAAGGGCATCCTTCGGTGCCCGGCTTTCGGGGGGCGCGCGGGAGTGGGATCACCCCCTGGCATGCAGTGGCTACGGTTAGGTCGGGCATGTCCTCCGAAGGGCGGATTCCCGAAGAGAAACTAAGACAAAAAAAACCGTACCAAAAAATCAAAAAATGGCCAAACATAGTCGAGACATCGTCCCACCACTATTTGTTGACTATTTCTGAATACCCCTCCTATAGAAGAGGCGTGACCGACTTGAGGCTACCGGCGCATCGCGTGCGGCGATCGGCGAGCCGCGCGCGCGGGATGCCGCCCTGGCCCAGGCCCGTGCTCCAGGACCCGCGGGACCCGAGAGCGGATCCTGGACACCTGGGACTGCTGAACAAAGGCGGGGCCGCCTCCTCCCTCCTCCCTCCTCCTCCCTCTTCCCTCTCCTCCTCCTCCTCCTCCTCCTCCTCCTCCTCCTCCTCCTCCTCCTCTCCTCCTCCTCACCCTCGATCCTCCTCCTCCTCTCCTCCTCCTCCTCCTCCTCCTCCTCCTCCTCCTCCTCCTCCTCCTCCCCCTCCTCCTCCTCCTCCGCCGTACCCCGTGCCGGCCCGCTGGGACGGGCGCCCCTCCTCCCCAGGTGGCCCGTCTGCGCGCGGCCTGCCGCGGGCCCGGCAGGAGGCGGTGTCAGGGTGGGGAGCGTTGGCCGGGCCCTCTCCGTAGGAGGGCGCCAACTATACACCAACACCGATCCTGGCCAGGACCACCCTGGGCCCAGGATCGGTGTATACGCCCTCCTGCCTGGGGCAGGAAGGCACATACACCAATCCTGGGCGCAGAATTGGCCTGGCCAAGATCGGTGTAGGTGTATAGTTGGTGCCCTCCGATCTCCGCTCCAGCCTTGGGAGGGGAAGCGGGGCGGAGCGTTATGTTCCAGTCTACTGCAGCCTGAACCACCAGAAGGAGTCTCGAGCACCAAGAGAGTGCCGAAACTCGAGGGTTGTCGCGCGTCGGGCCCTGGGGGGCACTCGTTGGACACTGTTGCGACACTGTTTCGATACTTTCCCAGGTGCTCGAAATTGATTCTGGGATGTGATCCTTAAGTACAATGAGGGCACCAGAAGCGGAAAGGGGGCTACCTGGACACAGCCGGAGGTCCAGGGAGGAGGTGAGCATTTATCTTGCCGCCCAGGCCTCCCCCTTGTTCGTGCCCACGGCCAGGTGGGTGCCGCGCTGGATCCAGCTGACCGAAGTGACCATGTCGTCGGCGCCAAGGTCGCACAGCTTGTTCACCCGTCCAGTGTGGCCACTCCACAGGTAGACCTCGCTGTGCAGCCCGACGGACAACACGTTCGATGACGACCAGTCTACCTTGGAGGCGCGCATAACCCACACATCCTCGCGTCGTGACACAAATCACGGCCGAAAGCTCTTGGCGTTTTCCGGGCTCCAGGGGGCCTCACCAGGCTCCAGGACCGTCAAAGAACGACTCCAGGGAAGAGCGCTGAGAAATACCCATTGGAAAACCAGTCTCAGGGATGGGGTAGAGACCTCGGAGGTCCGCGTCGTCAGTGGCTCTGGGAAGAAGGCTGGGTGAAGGAGGCCGCCTTCTGACCATACTCACACGGTGCAGGGACGCGTGGCTCCCCAGGGGCCGAGGGGAGAAGGAGGAGGAGGAGGAGGGGGAGGAGGAGGAGGAGGAGGAGGAGGAGGAGGAGGACGAGGAGGAGGAGGGAGGAGAACGACCTTCTGAGAAGGCCCCTGCCGAGGCCCCCGCCCTCGCCGTCGTCCTTTTTTGCGTGCCGACCTTGGTTCACACTGGTCCTCCTCCTCCTCCTCCTCCTCCTCCTCCACCTCCTCCTCCTCCTCCTCCTCCTCCTCCTCCTCCTCCTCCTCCTGCTCCTCCTCATCCCCCTGCGACCAGGTTCAGGTAGAAGTCGTCCTGAAGCTGGGGCGCGTCCAGCACCTTGAAGGGCACCTTGGCGATCTTGCGGAGCGCCTTGCGCGGGGTGCTCAGGAGGTCCTGGCTCTGGAAGGGGACCGGGGACATGGACCGGAGGGTTCCAGAGGGGGGTTCTGAGGAGGGGGGGTTCCAGAGAGCCCCCCCTGGCCAGGGACCTCGGAACCTCGTCAAGATAGGGGGTGCGAAGCCCCTGGGGGGCCCCTGCCGGAAAACCCCCTCCCCAAAAATCGGCATTGGACAAACCTCCCTTTGGCAAACCTCCCCTTAGCGAAAACGGCCTGGGACCGAAACCAGCGGACCTGGACCCGCAAAAGTGACGGCCGCGACGCCCCTTCGCGAACCGAAAAGGGCCAAGCCGCCAATCGACGTGTCAGGGTAGGAGGTCTGCCCACCCCCGAAGCAAAAACCCTGTGGAACCCTCCGGATGGAGAACGCGTCGCTCTGCGAGAGCTGCGGCTCGGACCGGAACCGGAACAGGTTCTTGCCCTCCGGAGTCCTCGCCCGGCCCTCGCCGCCTGGCGGTGCGCCAAGAAGGCTGGGATGGGGCATGTCCTCCTACGGGCGCTTTGTGGGGCACGGAAACGGCAGGGCCGTTTTTTCACCGTTTCCAAAAAAATGCCCCTTGAAAACGGAAACGGCAAAAAAACGGCGACCGGAAACGGCAAAAAAACGGCTCCAGGATCGGAACCGGAGCCGGAACCGGTCAAAAAACGGCGACGGGACCGGTAAAAAAACGGCGTCAGAACCGGCAAAAAAACGGCAAAACGGAACCGGTAAAAAGACGGCCCTGCCGTTTCCAGGGCCCACTAAGTACAGGCGGCTTCCGAAAGAGAACTCAAAACATCGTCAAAGAATTGGCAGACATGGCTAGACGAGCGCGTTCCACAACTTGCAGAGTACTCCAGATTTCGTAATAAAAGGGAGGGGGTCTGGACCCTCCAAGACAGGCCATTTCAGACCTCCCCCGTGGGAAAACCATCCAAAACATCGTCCCCAGACCCCCCAGGCCCTCCAAGATAGGCTGGAAGAGACTCCCCCGAAATGAGACCCCCCTCCCTTTATTACGAAATCTGGAGTATCTACTCGCAAGTGGCCTGGATCCGACGCGGGGGCGATAAATTACATCGAAGCGGACATGTGTTTTTGTTTTCGGACACTTGCGAGCATGCACTTTGCGAGTAGTGGAGCGCGCTCGGTGAATAGCCCAAAGAGCACGACTACTCGTCCCCAGGCCATTTTGACAATGCTGGGAGGCTCCTCCTGTAGAGAGAGACATGCCCGACTTCTCAGCCTGGCGGTGCGCCAAAAGGGGGCTCGGCGATCGAGGTTTGCATTACCAAAGCCCTGCTCACGGCTCCACCTCGCGAGGGGTCAGGGGGGGCTCGGACACAAGCCGGCGTCGAGCTAGGGGGGAAAATGAGAGAAGGCCCTCTCAGGAGGCGGCGGGGCTTCTCGGAAGCCATCAGGCCTTCTTTCGGAGGTCGGAAAGGGGCGTGGCGTAATGGGGTATGGTGCCAATCGTGAACATGGCGATGCTATATACGATAGATAACATCGCCTGATTCCCCTTTTAAATAACAGTAGCACCACACCCCTTTACACCAAACCCCTTTCCTACTTCCAAACTTTTGAGAGGTCTTCTGCGTTTTCCGGGAAGGCTTGGAAAACTTCTGAGACGGCCGGGTGCTTCCGAGCCTTCCGAGAAGGCCCGCCCCCCCCCACTTCCCTTCCAGGTCTGGCCGCCGAAATACACACAAGTCCAAGGATTCCCTGCATGATGCTAGATGTTCTCGATGTTCGTCTTCCCCTCCACTTCCCATATCTTCCGCACTTTCCTAGGCATCGGCGCCGAGAGAGTCTCTGGAGGCAGAGCTCCTGTCCATGCACCGTCCTGTTGGCGTCCAGAGCTGGAAGGCTACAGAGGAGGCATGGACGAAGCTCCGACCGCCGCGGGGACGCGAGGCGGGGGGGGGGCTATCCAGGAAGCGGACAGGCAGGGGGCCGCTCGGATGCGAAGAGGCCTCTGATTGAGGGGGCCGCTCGGCTGCCGCAGGAGGAGGCCTCCGAGCCTCCGATGCGGGGGCCGCCTGTGAACGGGCGACGAACGGTAGAACATAATTATCCCAGTGCGACCCTACCTAGGAGTTGGAGCATCTAGGAAAACATAATCTACATATACACCGACAGCTACATTCACATCTACACCTGCATCTACATCTACATCAACATCAACAGCGAGACTCACATCTACATCTACACCTACATATACACCTACACCTACAAATACATCTACATATACATATACATCTACACCTACATCCACATCTACACCTACACCTACATCTACATCGACATCTACAACTTCGCATTGGTGTTGCTTTTGCTTTGCGTTGCCTTGCCTGTGCTAATTTTGCTGTTGCTGTTGATGTTGCTTTGCGTTTGCTGTTGTCGGTGATTGATGTTGTGTTTGATGTGCCTGCTATGCTCTGCTATGCTATGATATGATATGATATGCTGAGCTATGCTATGATATGCTATGCTATGATATGCTTGGCCATGCTATGCTATGTTATGCTGTGCTAATGCTGCGCTGCGCTATGCTGCGCTGCGCTAAGCTAAGCTAAGGCGAGCTAAGATATGATAAGCTAAGTTAAGCTAAGCCAGGCTAGGCTAAGCCAAGCTAAGCTAAACAAAGCTAAGCCAGGCTAAGTCAAGCTAAGCTAAGCTAGGCTAGGCTAAGCTAAGCTAAGCTGAGCTAAGTTAAGCTAGGCTAAGCTAGGTTAGGTTAAGCTAAGCTAAGCTAAGCTAGGCTAAGCTAAGATGAGATAAGCAACGCTAAGCTAAGGGGACGTAACTGGGGGAACCGCGGGGCGGATACTGGGGGAACCGCCCGGGGCGGTGTGCACTGCCCGGCCCCTTTAAGAAAGAGAGTAAGAACCCTTCTAGGCAGAGCCTAGGTAGGGAATAAACTTCTTCGCTGTCGGGGGCGCCTGTCCCTGGGCGGCTGGGAAGTCCCCCAATCAGAGCCTGCCTCGGCAGGGGTCCTAGCGGATTCATATGGCTAGGTGAGTTGAGCCGCCGATGTCGGTGGCCAGCCCGGGTGCCCGGGTGCCCGGGTGCCCGGGTGCTCTATCGCCCTTTAGCCCTATAGCCCTATAGCCCTATATAGTCTATGGCCCTATAGCCCTATAGCCCTATAGCTCTATAGCCCTATAGCCATGTAGCCCTACAGCCCTACAGCCCTATAGCCCTGTAGCTCCTTAACCCTATAGCTCAAAAAAAGATCATGATTGGGGTGTTTCTCTGGTGCCAGTGATACCCTGACGGTGGCACATTAGGGGTATGTATAAACTTTCCAGCTGCCTGGGGGGCTGGCGTCCCCGACTGCGGAAAAAAGTCGACTGTACATGGAGAGCGGGGGGGGGGCGTCCAAGAGGTGGGGGCACGCTCTGCGTTACAAGGAGGCCGCCCCCCACACCGCCCTGCCCATGGCCACAACCGCACCCAAGGCGCCTCCTAGCATCTCTCTGGCCACCTCCCCGCGCCGCGTCCACCGGCCGGTGGCCACTCTGGGGGCGATTCAGGGCCATCTTGGAGGCTATCTTGGCCGCTCTTGGGTCCGTCTGAGGAGCCTCTTGTGCCGTCATGGGGCCGTCTTGGAAGCCTCTTGGGCGATCTTGGGGGCCCCCGGGGCCGTCGGAGGGCCGAAAAGAAGGCAGCGCGCGAAAGTCCTTTTCAAAGGCAGAGTTAACCAGCCTCGAACGTATCCCTATCCCCAAGATGGGCGAGCAAAAAGCGAGGACAATCCTAGGGATAGGCCCTCAGGAACTGAGGGAATCCTTAAGATCGGCATCGAGGTGAGGTGATGCCAAACATAGGGATAGGGATATGTTTCAAATTGGTAACGAGCGGCGCCCCCCATCGGAGCCCCCACGCAGGGCCCGCGGCGCCCGCGAGCGCCCCCCCCGACGGGACCCCTCGCGCGGCCCACCCTGGCCGCCGCAGCCGCGAGGGTGCCCCCCGTGGGCGCCCCGTGGGCGCCCCGCCCCGTGGGCGCCCCGCACCGTGGGCGCGCCTCGTGGGCGCCTCGTAGGCGCACCGTGGGCACGCCTCGTGGGCGCCTCGTGGGCGCCCCGTGGGCGCCCCGTGGGCGCCTCGTGGGCGCCTCGTGGGCGCCCCGCCCCGTGGGCGCCCCTCGTGGGCGCCTCGTGGGCGCCCCGTGGGCGCCCCGCGAGCCGCCCTCCGGGCCGGAGCCCTCGCGGGCTCCATGCTGGCCAGGTTCCCGAGCCCTCGGTCGGGCACATCCCCTCCTGCGGGCGCAGCCTCGAAGGAAATCAAAGAGCATAGTCGAAGCACAAGGGATCCCAAAGTGGCCAGACGGGGGGCACGAGAAAAAGTTGGTCCCCTGGCTGCGTTTTTTACTGTTCGTGGCTCCTCCTCCTCCTCCTCCTGCATCGGGGGCGGCCAAGAGGGGGGCGACCAAGGGGGGGGGGAGCCGCAAATCACGGCCGGCGGCGCGTGCGCGGCCCCCGGGCCCATGGGGGGGGCCAGGGACGCAATGAAATAGGAGGAGGCGCCATGAAATCTGGGGAGATCTCGTGGCCCACGCCATGGCATCCCCCCCCCCTGGTCATCACCCCCCCTCTGGCCGCCCCCCGAGCCCCCCGACTGCGACGAGGGACCTGCCCGGCTGCGCCCGAGCCACGGCCCGCCGCGGCCACGGGGGGAGGCCCCCCCGGGGAGAGGCCGAGCGCTCACGCGTCCACGAGCACATCGCCGCGGCTCCCGCCGCCCCGGGGGTCTTGCAGGCCTGGAGATCGACACCAACACCAACAGGTGTGCATCTATAGAGATTGCAGGCCAGGAGATTGACTGAGATTGCGTTCTGAGAGATTCTATTAGGCGTTTCTGAGATTGCAACACCAACACCAACACCACCCGGGGTCTTGCAGGCCTAGAGATTGACACCAACACTAGCACCAATAGATATCGGCGGTGTGCATCCACCGAGGGAGGAAGATCCTCGATCTCGGTGATGGTGGTGATGTTCTGGCTTCCAAGGTGGCCGAGATATTGCCACCAACACCGAAACCGAGGATCGTCTTCCCCCTGTGGAGGCAACCCCCTGTGTTGGTGTTGGTGCCCATTTCTAGGCCTCCAAGGGTCGGCCTCCTCCGGGGCCGGCTTTGAAAGCGCCGCGTGCAGCCGAGCTGGGGCTTCGTAAACAGGGGTTTGGCTAAACGGGGGCCTAGGCTGTTCCACATACCCCCGTTTACAGTCGGGGCGTTGACCTAAGGAACCCTAAATAAGGAACGGGGCCCCTTTCTCCCATAAATTACACTTCGATCTCCCATGGAAAACCTCATGAAAACCTGAGGCAAGCTGCAGAACAATCAAGGAACACCGAGCCCCTCCTCAACGAGAAGGGTTCCTTCGTCAGCGCCCCGACTGCAGGGGTTTGGCTAACAGGGGGCTTTGGCTGTTCCACATTACCCCCGTTGACTGTGCCCCCGTCTGTGGCGCCCCGGGCCGCCTCAACGAGGAGGAGGAGGAGCACTGTAAAGCAACTAAGGAACACGGAGCCCCTCCCCAACAAAAAGGGTTCCTTCTTCGGGGCCCCGACTGACGTCGGGCGCGTCCCCCTACAGTCGGATTTGGGGCTGGGAATGCAAAATACTTACAAAAATGCCCCCAAATAGTCAACACATCTATTCCAGAAATAGTCCCCAGACTATTGCTTTATTCTCTTGACGATTCCTCCTGTAGAGGGACAGGCCCGACTGAAAGCCAAGGCTACCGTCGGCCCGGGTCAGAAGGAAGCGCGATGAGGATTCAGGGGGCCTTGGAAGGCCACGTCGACATTCTGCGAGCGGGGCGCGGCCAGCGGGAGCGGCCAAGGATGGACCGAGGAGGCAAGGATGCCAGGGTACCCCTTGGGAAAGATGCCCATCCCATCTACGCGGGTTCACTGCACGGTGGGGGCAGTCGATGGGGATTTTTTCTTATATTAGGCAGCATAGAGGACCACTTCGTGGAGTATTCACCTGCTCGTGACGAGTACGTGTACTACACTCGAGAGCTGACAGGTCGCTAGTGCAGTCGATGAGGGGAACCATTGGACAAGGAAGCCGGGGCATGGCAGCCGGTGGAGCTGCGATCGTGCAGTGGCCAGGGGCCCCACCGCCGCCCCGGGCAGCTCCCCCAGGGTCTGCAGCCGCCCGAGCACACGCCTTGAGCCACGCCCCCACCGCAGCCAGTGCGCTTGGCCGAGGGAGAATTCACGGGCGAAGAACGGTATAAAATGAACTGTTTCGCTGTCGGGGGCGCCTGTCCCTGGGCGGCTGGAAAGTTTATACCCCTACGGTGGCGCCGTAGGGGTATAAACTTTCCAGCCGCCCAGGGACAGGCGCCCCCGACAGCGAAACAGTTCATTTTATACCGTTCTTCGCCCGTTTAAAGAAAGAAACCACTGCACAAACGCAAACGTTTGGAGGTCCGCGCGGATCTCGCGGATCTGGGCTAGAACCCCCTCCTTGGCGCGCGGGGCGCGCCGGGGGTGGCGCCGGAGGCGCCGCCAGGGTCAGGTCGGACATGTCCCCCTACAGGCGGGTTTTGTGTGCAAATTGAAAATCATCATAGGATACCCAACAACAAACGAAACATGATAGAAAAATCGTCACTCGACTATTTTTTTACTATTTTTGAGTCTTCCTCCTGTAGAAGGACAGGCCCGACTTCACGCCAGGGGGCCCAGCGCAGATCCAAGAAATCCGCGCGGAGCGTCGAAAATGCATGTTCAGCTTAGCTGCCCCGATGCGCAACACGCAACACGTAGCGTATTGATACGGAGCTCAGCTCGTAGACTGAACATGGACGTTTTGAACACGGACGTCTTGAACACGGCACGTGCCACGTGTTACGTTTCACAACGTGCGTATCAGAGCAGCTAAGACGTTGATGCTTATGGCGTTTTTCTTCTTCGAGGACAGGACCCATCGCGTCGCGCTTGGCGACCCCTCCCAGCTGCGTTGCACTGGCGGGGGGGGGGTCGAACCCGGGGGGGGACCCGCCGCCTCCCGTGCCAGGGCCCTCCCCCCCTTGCCTCCTTGAGTTGCAAGGGGGGGGGGAAGGGGTTCGAAGCAGGCCTCCCCCCCTCGTCGCCCGACGTGGGGGGGGGCCCCTGGGGAGAAGCCGAGGACGTGCCGCAGACCTTTCCTCGACCCCTGGCCGCCCTGGTCGGGCTGCGCCGGGGGGCGAGCCCCCAGGAGCTCGCTGCGCAGGAGCTGCGAGTAGATCGACCTGGGGGGTGGCCGGAAGGGCCGAGCCCGAGCCCGAGACCGAGCGCCGAGCCCGAGCCCGAAGCAGAGCGCGAGGCCGAGCCCGAGCCCGAAGCCTGGCGCGAGCCCGAGCCCGAGCCCGAGCTCGAGCACAGGCGTGAGCCCCCCCCTCCTCCTCCTCCTCCTCCTCCTCCCTCCCTCCTCCTCCTCCTCCCCTCCTCCTCCTCCTCCTCCTCCCTCCTCCTCCTCCTCCTCCTCCCTCCTCCTCCTCCTCCTCCTCCTCCTCCTCCTCCTCCTCCTCCTCTCCTCCTCCTCCTCCTCCTCCTCCTCCTCCTCCTCCCCCTCCTCCTCCTCCTCCTCCTCCTCCTCCTCCTCCTCCTCCTCCTCCTCCTCCTCCCGCCCGAGCCCGAGCACGAGCCCGAAGGGGGGGCGGGGCAGGCCCACGTCGCGGTGCCGTGGACCGCGGTGGCCTCTCACAGCGCGCGGACCGCCCGACCTAAAAACGGCCGCGGCTCTCCGACGGCCCAAACCGCTCGATTTGTCGGCCGAGTCGGGGCCATTGGCAGCGTTCGGGGATTGTGAAGGGGAACTGGGACACACAAATAAATACACACCAATGAAAATATCCCCCATATTTTCCCATATTTTCTGGGTTTTTGTCTTCCCTCCCACTTCCCATATTTTCCCATATTTTCTGGGAAATCCACGATTGATTGTGTCTGTGTGTTTCTTTCCCTCCTGAGATGGACAGACCCCCCTTTAGTAAGACGTGGTTTAGTGAAAGCGACCCGAGGCCCACACCTGGCGGGCGCAAGCCTGGAAAGTGACGGCCATGGCGCCCTCTCGAGAACCGAAAACAGCCCGAACCGCCCGATGTCGGCCGAGTCGGGGCCTTCGTGGGCCCTGGAAACGACAGGGCCGTTTTGTTGCCGGTTCCGTTTTGCCGTTTTTTGTTTGCCAGTTCCGACGCCTTTTTGTTACCGGTCCCGTCGCCGTTTTTTGGCCGGTTCCGGCTCCGGTTCCAGTCCTGGAACAGTTTTTTTGCCGTTTCCGGTCGCCGTTTTTTTGCCGTTTCCATTTTCAAGGGACATTTTTGGGGAAACGGTGAAAAAACGGCCCTGCCGTTTCCGGGGCCCACAAAGGTCAGGGCCACTGGCAACGTTAAACCTTGAACGCCCGCGTCGAAGTCGCCGCCGCGTCAACGCGGCGCTAATCTGCCAGAATCGAGCCGGCCGTTCGCAGCTGGTCCTCCCGGCGCCTGGGGATGCCCAGGAGCGCACATGCCATCGAGGAGTGTGCCTAGCGGCGGGAGCCCAAGCCAACTGCACGCGGCAGTCTTCGCAGCCCCCCAGGCCAAAAGAAGCTCCTCCCCGAGGCCGACAAGGTACGCTCCTCTCCGAAATCGAGGCCGAGAAGAGGCGCTCAATATCAGCCCTGCACCGACGGACGCGCCATCCTTCTCCTCACCCCAACCAGGCGGCTCAGGAGCGGGACCCGTGGCGGGAAGAACAGGAAAGGGGGACCCTGACCCCCTCGCGGTGTGACAAAAAATACGGCGGGAGGTTGCGTCCAAGAGGGGGGGATGCAAATCATGGCCGGCGGAATGTGCGCGGCCCAGGGAGGGGACCAGGGACGTAATGGAATAAGAAGAGGCGCTGTGAAATCTGGGGAAATATCATGGCCCGCGCCATGATATCCACCCCCCCCTGGTCATCACCCCCCTCCCCAGACCCCCGACGTAATGATTTTTTCATTACGTCGACCCCCAAAGGTCCCGACCCTTTCCCCATGACCGGCTTTGCATCCTGAGTCGTTTTTTGACGCCCCCGAGGCCCGGTGAGGGCCCCCGGAGGCCGAAAATTAGGAAAAACCTCCCGTCATGATGTTTTTTATTACTCGAGGGGTCTGGGTCTTTGCCGCGCCCGAATATTTTCGGCCTGCGGGGTCCCTCACCGGGCCCCGGGACCGTCAAACAACTCGGGGATGGACAGACCCCCTTTTAGTAAAACATGGTTTAGTGAAAACGACCTGAGGCCCAAACCTGGCGGGCGCAAGCCTGGAAAATGACGGCCGCGGCGTCCTCTCGAGAACCGAAAACGGACAATTTACTAATCGACGTGTCACTGTTGGGGGTTCTGCCCACCCGCGAACAACGACTCGGGATGAAAAGCCGGTCCGGGGACCTCTGGGGGGCCGACGCTCTGCGAGCAAAAAAAAAACCGACGGCGGGGGTCTGGGGCGGCGGGGCCCACGAACCCTGAGGCCTGGAGGCTGGCAAAGCTGCCCGAAGGAGAAGAAAAAACAAAACAAACAAACATTAAGCATCAAAAACAAAGCAATGAAGATAAAAACATCAACATAAAAACAGACAAACAAAAACAATATAAAACCATCAAACAAAAAAAACAATACATCAAAAACGAAACAAAACAAACCAAAACAAAAACAACACAAACAAACATCAACAACAAAACATCAACAACACATCAACAACAAAACAATCTAGATACATCAAGCAAAAAAAAAAACAATACAACAAAACATCAAAACATCAACAAAACATCAAAACAAAAATTAAACATCAACAACAAAACAATATAGATACAAAAGGCCCTGGTCCGCGGCGGGGCCTCGCACGCCCGGCCTCGCAGGCGGACCGTGGCGCTCTCTGGACGGCCCGGGGGGGGGGGCGGGGGCCGGCCCGGAGGCGACCAAAAGTCATCCGGCAGCCCGACTCCTCTCCTCCTCCTCACTCCTCCTCCTCCTCCTCCTCCTCCTCCTCCTCCTCCCTGCTCCTCGTCCTGCTCCTCCTCCTCTCCTCCTCTTCTCCTCCTCCTCCTCCTCCTCCTCCTCCTCCTCCTCCGCCTCCTCCTCCTCCTCCTTCTCCTCCTCCTCCTGCTCCTCCTGCTCCTCCTCCTCCTCCTGCTCCTCCTCCTCCTCCTGCTCCTCGTCCTGCTCCGCCTCCTCCTCCTCCTCCTCCTCCTCCTCCTCCTCCTCCTCCTCATCATCCTCATCCTCCTCCTGCTCCTCGTCCTGCTCCCTCCGTCCTGCTCCGCCTCCTGCTCCTCCTCCTCCTCCTCCTCCTCCTCCTCCTCCTCCTCCTCCTCCTCCTCCTCCTCCTCCTCCTCCGCCTCCTCCGCCTCCTCCGCCTCTTCCTCCGCGGCCTCCCTGGCCGCCTCCGTCTCCGCCTTCTGCGCCGCGCTCGCCCTCAGGCCGGCCGGTCGGCGCCGCGAGGCCTCGCTCGTCCTCCTCCCTTCTCCTCCTCGGCGCTCCTCCTCGGCGCCCCTTCCCCGCCTGCTCCTCCTCGGCGCTTCTCCTTTCTCCTCCTCGGCGCTCCTCCTCGACGCTCCTCCTCGGCGCCCCTTCCCCGCCTGCTCCAGCAGTGGTCGTGTTGCAGCGCAATGCTGTCGTCGCGCCAGTGCCTGTATAGGCGGCGAGAGGCCGCCGGCTCCAGGCCGCGGCTGGACTGCCTCCGGATGTCCACCCCGGACGGATGGCCCGGTGAGGGGCATGCATGACCTGGTCGCAGTCGGCGAGATGGTGCTCCTGGACGAGCATAATGTCGGGCCTGTCCCCCTACACGGGGATTTTCGACGAAAAACAAAACATACCCCAAACATAGTCCAAAAATAGTCCAAGAATAGTCCGGGGACTATTTTTTCTGTATTTCTTGACCTTCTTGGGGCATTTTTGGGGGCATCTCTTATTCATCGTCGAAAATCCCCCTGTAGGGGGACACGCCCGACTTAAGACGAGCACCGCGTGCGCCCAGGCCCGACTCGGCCACGCCTTCGCGGCCGCCCGCCCCGTGAACTCTGCGGCCTCCACCGCCGCCCCAAGAACTGTCGGAGCCACTCGAGCCGGCTGCGGCCGGTGGAGACCCGCGCCGAAGCGAGAGCGGGGGACCTGGGCGACTGGCAGGGCGTGCGAGCCTGGCCCGGGCCGCCGAGAAGCCAGTGCCAGCAGCTATGCGGCTGCTGGCTGTCCTCCTCCTCCTCCTCCTCCTCCTCCTCCTCCTCCTCCTCCTCCTCCTCGTCTCTTCCCTCGTCTCCTCCTCATCCTCCTCCTCCGCCTCCTCCTCCTCATCCTCCTCCTCATCCTCCTCCTCCTCCTCCTCCTCCTCCTCCTCCTCCTCCTCTTCCTCCCTCGGTTCCACAGACACCTGCCGGGTGCAGGCGCGGTGCCGCGTGGCTAGGGTGGTGTGGGAGTCGACTGAGCAGCTGCGGCGCCAGCGTCACTACCTGCGACCTTGTCGGCGCCCTGGCCCAAGAGAACCTTGGGCCTCTCGCGGACGTCCGAATCGGACATGTCGGAGTCGGTGATGTCCAGGGCTGCAGCCGCACCTTCAGCACAACCCACTCCATTCCGGGCCAGCGCCGCGGTTGTGGCACGCGATGCTGCTGCGCTGGCTGACAAACTCCGCGACCCTACGGCTTCTCATGAGGGGGGGGTCGTCCACGATGGCTCCCTTGACGTCCCCCTTGTCGTCAGTCTTCCTCTTGAGCCCGTCGAGGTCCGACTGCGGCAAACGTAATGACTGCTGTCGGTGCCAAACACCTAGCTCGTCGTCGTCGGCCAGGGCGAACGCGCCGTCCTTGCCATTGATAAGTACCGCCGGCTGATACCATGGACAGGGACAGCAGGCTGGCCATCAGCAGCGCCATCGCAAGGATGCACAGCCCCTTGTAGCTTAGATGCCAGTTCCGCGTCGATCACTGACTGGCAAATGTTCAACCATCTCCCCACATCCCTGCAACCACTCCACCGCCTTCCCCACGTGCGAGATAGCGTTGCCGAGCTTCTTTTCCAAGTTCTGAACCTTTTTGAAGTGTCTCCGCCGCTTGACGCTCCGAAGGTGTCTGGGTTGGTACGGTGTCATACGCTTGCTTGGCTCTGAGCCAAGCGTCGACTTGTTCACTCGCCTGCTTGCCCCCAAACTTGGAGGCCAGGGCCGAGAGAGCGTTGATCTCCTCGACGTCGACGTCGTTCGGCACGTCTCCCCCGTCCCAGCTTGCCAGCAAGCGTGGAGGTCCACGCTGCCAAGGTCCAACAGTCTCTGGTCCTCTGCGGGTGCGACGGCAGCCTCTCCCCGTCTGCAGGCCATGCCCCTTGCACACTCTGTATCAGGAGAGACTTCTGCCGCAAAAGGCACTCGAAAAAAGAGCACTTCCGCTGTGGCGCCACGGGGCCGCGTCCCCCGCCATCGCGCCGTGACCACAGGGACTGGGCAGCCGGGGGATGTTGAGCGCCGAGCCATGGCGGACCGCAGTCACCCAGGTCGTTCTGGAGCGTCGGCGGCAGCGAACACAAAATACCTGCTTAAGCCAGAACGGCCAGGAGGAGGCGGAGACGGAGGAGGAGGAGGAGGAGGAGGAGGAGGAGGAGGAGGAGGAGGAGGGGGAGGAGGAAGGGAAGCACGAGGAGAAGGAGAAAAAGGAGGAGAAGGAGGAGGAGGATAGAGAGGAGGAGGAAGCGGAGGAGGAGGAGGAGGATCGAGAGGAAGAGGAGGATGATGAGGAGGAGAAGACGAGCGTACGAGAGACGTCCCGATCCCAAGCGGAAGCCGCCCGCCTAGAGGCGAGCACGGCTCAGCGGCGGAGTAACCTCGAAAACCGCCCACTGGTGCTGCACGGAGCCGTCGTGCACAGCCGTTACTTCGATCGCGGAGCCGGGGGGAGGAGGTGAGAGGCAATGCAGAAGCAGGAACACGGCACAGGAGCAACGGACAAGCAGATGAAAAGACATACATCTGCCTAGCACCACGCTTCGCTTGCAAGAGATGCGCGGTGGAAAGGGGGGCTGAGAGCTGGACAGAACGACTGAAAGCGGGAACCAGGGCAGGGAACTCGCACCAAACAAATTGCAACCACCCGAAAGGAAGAAGCTGTCTACTGGGCGTCACTGTGTGAGGTGTAGCTATCAGGGGGGAATCAGGACCTCGGGGCGGCTCAGAAGTAAGTAGCCCCAGCAGGGCCATCGTGCCCTTCATCCTCAGAGCTAGCCGTATCGCCGTACAAATTTGAAGGGCCCCAAGGACACACAAATAAATACACACAAATAAAATAATTCTCTATATTTTCCTACATTTTCTGGGTTTTTGTCTTCCCCCCCACTTCCCATATTTTCCCATATTTTCTGGGGGATCGAGGATTAATTGTGTCTGTGTGTTTCTTTTCCTCCTGAAAATTGCCAACCACAGAGGGAGACGAGGGGCATGGGTGACGCACGTCGTGGTGCGCCAGATCCTGCACCTCGCATTTCGGGGGCAAGGCTCTCTCGCATCACTACCACTCGTTCCATTATCCTCATCACTGATGTCGACCCCAAAGAGTCAGGGTCGGTTGGTGACGAGGTGGAGCAGGCCCCCAGAACCAAAGAGAGTTCAATTGCCCCAAACGGGTACCCGTTTCTTGCGAGCTTCAGCCGGCTTGGCCAGACAAAGAGAGCGGATGGCCACAGCAACCAGGGAACGCAAGTGCCCAGCATGAGCGATCCCGCCCCGTTCACGGGCAAGGTTGAAAGTCTGGTACACCACATACAGCGTCTCGAAGTGCGCCACATCGGGCTGCCCGAGGCCAAGACGAGAGGCCAAACACGCGGGGAGCGTCTCTTGAGGCCAGAACTCACATCACGATCGGGGTGAGGGCACATCAGAAAGTCGTGAGCAAGTCTACCAGGGCTGCTGCATCCAAAACGACACTTTTAGCAGACCCCCAGGGTGAAGAATTCTCGAAGAGGTAAGCCAATCGTTGTTCCAGGGACGGGCCGTCGCCAAGGCCCGACACTGGCGGGTAAGACACAGCAGCTGCCGCAGAGCCTCCCACGGCACTCGGCCCAGAAGGGGCACGTAGTCAGTGGGCAGACCCGACGAGCGAGCGACGAATCGCAAATCCTGGCGCTCCCTCCGCGACGAGACGGCGGATCCGAGCAGCAGCGGCAGCACCTCGGGGGCGGGGGCGTCGATCTTCATATCTGAGCTCCTCTTGAATGGCTTCCCGCGCATGCTGAATCCACTCTGATGGCCCCGTTTTCCTCCACCACCACCACCACCATGAGTTGGAGGGGGAGGGGGTCCTCCCCCTCCTCCTCCACCTCCTCCACCTCCTCCTCCTCCTCTTGCCTCTTGCCTAACCGCGCGCCAAGCTCCTCTGACAGGTGGCGCTGGAGAGCTGGACTAGAGCTCTGGGAAGACTACTGCACGTGGTGGGCCAACGTCTTCTGGCTGGGGCCACTGACTGTCATCTTTTGGGAGCTCCCCTCGTTCGAGGGTCTCGATGATTCTCCTGCCATGGGTAGACAAGGCGCACCTTTGCGAGCACGTCTGGCTCAACTTCTGGAAAGACACTGACCCCGCCCCACCACAGGACCTGCACCAAAAGAACCCCCTGAAGGTCATGAGCTGGTGGGACATGTGGATCTGGGCGGGAAAACCTCTGCGCTGTTGGTCCAGCCAAACGGGTCGGGGACAAGCAGAGGACGGGGAAGAGAGGCAGCGGGTGTAACGGAGCCTGCCTCGTACATCACGCTGCACAGCATGGGCGGACGACTGCACGGCGGCCTGGGACGACTCCGTCCGAGCCTGCGCCCTGCGCTTGGCCTCGTGCTGTCTGTCCATCTTGGCGCTGGCTCCGTGGACCTCGGGAGCCTGGCGCGCTACATGATCTGCGACTGCCAGTAGGTGGGCCTGAACGCTCGCCGCCAGATCATCAATTCCAAAAATTTCTGCCAGGTCCTCCTGCGGCTGTTGGGCTGCTCTCGATCCCTCCTCAGCACAAAGGTCAGCCACCCTATTGGCTAGCCAACTGGCTGGGGGAACCTGGGCACTCGTTGCCTGCTCAGGGGACTGGTGAGAAGAGATTTTCTCTACCGACACATCACAGCCCTAGGCCAAACTCCAAAAGGTGCCCCAGAGCCTCTGATTTGCTGAATGTTGTCCGCTGGGGCCCTTGCGGATTCCATCCACAACGCTCTGGGCGTCAAAGACAAAATGAACGGGGCCTCTAGTTCTTCGAAGGGCCCCCACTGTTGCCAACAACTCGGCTATCGGCACTGACTGCTTCCAGTAGTCAACTGGCCCGAAGGCCCAAGCAATCACTTCCCACCCTCTGAGGATGGAAAAACCCACCCGCACCGACGGACCCGAAAATCAGCATGATACTTGCCTCCTGAACCGCTGGTTGCTACGATGGTGGCGTGGTCCAAAGAGACTACCTCCTGCTGGGCAAGTTCCCCCCCCCCACCTGGGGCCGCCCCTGGATCGGGCGGGTCGCGAACGGGTATACCCACAGGACTGGCACTAGTCCTCGGAGCCAGAAACAGGGGTGTTCCAGGATTCCCTCTTTTGCTTGGCTGGCAAGCTCTCCATGCAGCCCCTCCAGGGCCGCATTTCCTGGACACTCCCAGAACTGGTGAACAAAAAAGCGTTTCTTGTTCTGCTCCACATCTTGGGCAGGCTGGACTGGTCCACGTGGGGCGGCGGGGATGTCTGACGGCCTCTGAACCTTCCTCCAAGGGCTCAAAAAGCGCCTCTGGGGGCTCAGGCCACGCCTGCTCTTCCTCCCACTGGGCCTGCTCCAACATCTGCTCAAAAGATAAAAACCCGTCCTCATCTCCCTCCTGCCCCTCATCCCTGGCCTGATAGACTGCATTGGCTTGCGGGCCAGGGGTGCCTGACTCCTGCGCCTCCACTGGCTCAAGTGGCTGGGCCCTGGGGGATGAGGGCGAATTGAAGGATGTCTGAGGGTGGCGCGTCGCCCCCCCCCAAACCTGCGACTGGCTGGCCACAAAGCTCCTGCCATGACCATCCGAAACACTCCTAGCTGGTCATGCCTGCCTTCTTTGCGGAGCTGTCTCATGCGGCACTTCTCCGTGAACAGGTCAGGGCTATGCTCCAGGCCCTTGCCTTGGTAGTGCTTGGCGGCCGACAACCACGCTTGTTGATCCAGAGCCCCATAAAGCTCAAAATCCACGATTCGCTCTGGGTCATCAAGCTCTAGGTTGAGATGGCCCCCGTCCTGATTGATCCATTCTCACGGCGAGACCGCCGAGAAACCTAAATCCTGCAGGGCCGCTACCGTTCCTGAGAGGGTGCCTTTAACTCGCTGCCAGCGCGAATGGGACGATTCCAGCCCCGCCTACGCTTTGCGCCAGGCGATCTGCACCGCTGAGCGCCGGTCTCTAAGCAGCTCTGGCAGCATGGCAATCCATTCTCGAAAAAGTCTCAGTCTTTCAAAAACCAACGGGTCCTGGTGGGCCGAGGGGAAGGACGTTCGAATCGTGGTCGTCGCGCACCCTCCTTCCTTTCGGCCAACCATCCCACTGACTTGAGCTCTCATTTTAAAAAGCTGGAACGGGCCAATGCCTTGGCTCTCAAGACCAGAGGAGGCCTGGGGAAGGTACCCCGTCTTGACTAACGCCACTCCTAATCTGGATGTTTTGGCGATGCGCTTAATCATTTGTCCTCGGTCGTGGCTGGCCTGCATCCTCTTTTTTCCCGCGCCAATGCTTCTACGATGCGAGGTGCCATCGATCCCGAGGTCCTTGACGAATTGACTATGTTTCAAATCTATCCTGTCTTCCTGAAGCCTGGTCCTGATGGCCGCCGCGACCCTAGGGGGATTCGAAACCACCTTGCTTTTGACCGAGATGGTGAGCCCCAGGGAGGCGCAGCGCTGGAAAAAAAACTTCACTGCGGCTGCCGCGCATTCCACTACAACGCTCTCTTTACCTATGGCGGACTGCGTGATGTCGTCAACCCAGCTCTGGACTTCGACTGGCCTAAAAGATGCTTGCATCTCACTGAGCATCTGCCACAAGGCCAGACGCGAGATGTCGACACTCTGAGAACACCCAGCCAAGAGGCCTCTGAAAGCCTGCAGGGGATCCGAGACCACCCCATTCTCTTGGCACCTACGGGGCCCAAAATGGAGGCTGAGGCCGAGGAAAAGGTGGGTCAGTGGGTACCCGACTGCTGCACCTACCTGCCAGAGTTGTTCGGGATCCAGGGTGTCGTAGAATTTCTCCAGATCCCACAACACTTCGCACCAGGCAAAACCCTGCAGAGAGACGACCTCCAGCCTAGTCTGCCTGAGGAGGGCCGCTCTGAGACAGCTGGGTCCCGCTACTGCTTTATCCCAGAACTGCACGTGCTTTTCCGACCAGTCTGCTACATGCCATCTGCGAATGCGCGACCATACTCTGCATGGCGCTTGGGTTAAATTTATTGGCCTGTCTGCCTCCTCGGTCTTATACATTAACTGCACTATGTTGACTCAAATCTGCTCTGGCCAGCACAGATTTCTCTCCACGAGGTTGGAGAGGAAAGTGAGGTGGATGAGGCCTTCATGCGGAAGCTGTCGCCACCATCGGGGGTTGGTGCGATCCGCTCCCATTCCTATGACCGGCCGAAAACACTTGAGTCCCTCGCTAACCTCGTCACATGTTATGGGGTCCAGGGTCAGGCTATGCTTCTTGGCGGCTCGGCGAGAGTCCTTCCACCAAGCCTGCTCTGTTGGTGGCCCTTTCCCTTTCCCCAGAAAAGTAAGCCAACATTCACCTTTAGCTTGGATATTCTGGAGCGGGTCCGAAATTGTGTGTCCACACTGGTCCTGAATCCTAGACAATTCTCGCTATGGGGTTCCCCAGAGCTTGGCGTGGCGGTGGACCGCTCCTGCTCCTTTCTTTAAACTGGCCTGCACTCATTCCTTGAAACATCGTGAGCTCTCATGGAGAAAATGGGACTCAATGCGACGCACAGCCGCATCGACCCTCTGGGGCCAAACCTTCAGCTGCGCCTCTCCGGGGCCCCCGAGGATGCCAAAATTCCCATGGAGCTTGCTGATTAAATGCTTGTCGGACTCACCTTTTAAAACTGCTGGCCGCGTGCGCAAATCTCCTACTGTGATCGCGATCGCCCCCACCGCCCCCGCCATCAAACTAGACCCCCCCCCCGTTCCCCCAGGCCCAGCAGCGCGTGCAAACGCGCCTGCAGGCCAGACCAGTGAGAGAGCGAGTTAGTTTGCGCCAACCACCCTGTGGGCTTCGTGGCTATCAGGTGCACTAGGCGAGATTCAGGGCAAAAACCTCTGCACGCGTCGGCCTCAGGCCGTCTGTCGGGCTGTCTGCTGAGCAGCAGATCCTCCGCCGCCAGCGCGAACTCCATGTACACACAGTCGACTGAGTCCATCGCCTTGTCCCGCAGCTGCGGGTGCTCCATGCCATTGGCTGCCCTGTCCTGCACGTTCTGCAGGTGGTAGCTCCAAGGGCGGTCTGGTCCGTTGGCGTCCAACACTGGCGTCGGTTGAACCAGGATCCTCTGCATGACTAAATCTGGCGCACAGAGCAGTTCCCCCACTATGCCGTAGTGTGGTGCCGCCCATGGCCCCACCTTGTCCCATGACAGTTTGATCAGGCCACTGATCTTCTCCGACACCAGGCAGTAGTCGATTACTCTGTGGCCTCCCGGTTGTGGGTCGTCTGGTCGTCGCCATATTCCACTGAGAAAAGTGGGCAGGCTTAAACCTGCCATCTCCGTCTCTGTCATAGTCCAATCCACCATGATGATGTAGGGTAAGCCTTTGGTCCGCACGTATGAGGCCATGCCGTTGATCGCGTCAATGTTCGGCCCTGCCAGGCCCGCGCCCACTGCCAAATACATTGCAACGAAAATGGCTTCCATGCCCTTTGTGCGAACCGTCACTGCCGTCCATTGTGCTCGTTCCTGGCCGTAGTCGATAACTCCCTTCCAAGCCAGCTGCTTCTGGACCTGGAGCCATGCCCCGCCGTGTCCACGCACTCCTTGACCTGCCGCGGCTGCGGCGGGGATGGCCTTGGTGGCCCAACCCAGCTTGGGCAACTTCTTCTTAGCTTCATTCAATTTCTTGCCCGACAGGTGATGCTCGGCCACCCCGATGACGTGGGCCCTGTGGAGAGGGCCCCCCTCCCGCTTGATGTAGCTGAGGCCCTTCTCGTTCCAGCTGGTGACGTTGCTGAGATAGAAAAGGAGCGGGGTGCGGACCGAAGCGGATGACCTGGTCGCTGACGTTCCTGTGTCCTCTTCTCCGCGGCCTGGCGGAGTGAGTCTAGCCAATGTCCCACTCGCGGCGGAACAAGTTCCTGGGCCCTCTTCTCCCTGGGGAGCGAGCGTGGCCTTGGTCCTCGGAGCAGGGCCGCCTGGAGGCCTCGGAGCCTGAGCTGCCCTGCACGGCCTGCCCTGGCCCCTCAGCGTCCTGGGGGGGCCCTATAGTACGGAGTCGTAGCGCTAGAGTCGCCGTAGCCGCTTCGCCTGCCCCTGGAACAGCGCAACGATCGCTGCGGCCCACTGATCTTCCGACACCTCCGAGCCCCAGCTGGACATGAGCTCGCGGACTCGCTTGTTGGTCCCGCCATCGTCGAGGTTCTGGGCTGGTTCGGAGTCCTCCTCCACGCGGGCGTCTCCCTCAACAGCGCCCCCACCATGGCCAGCAGGATGAAGGCCGTCACCATGCACATCGCGCTGGCCCCCAGCGCGATCCGAGACCTGCTCCGTGTACCCCTTGAGCTTGTCGAGGGAAGCTTTGAAGGCCTCCGCGTCTCCTTCAGCTGAGCCACCTCCCCCACCTGGCTCACCAGGTGCCAGCAGCTTGCTGACGAGCTCGGAGAGCTTGGCCACCTCGTCCCAGACTGCTGGCGGGGCCTGGGTCGGGGGTGGCTCCGCGCTGGCTGCCCCCACACGCTGGACCGCCGTTCGCCTGGCCTCCTCGAGCTCCTCCTGCGCCTCCCGCAGGGCCTCATGGGCCTTCATGCACTCCAGAGCTGCTTCGCGAGCAGCCTCCTCGGCACTGGAGACTCGCTGCGTGGCCTGGAACACTTTGTTCTGGGCCTTGGCGACCTGGGGCGGCAGGTCCGTGTGCTGTCTGGGGTCCTGCAGGCATGCAGCTCTGAGCTTGCGGCGGAAGACCAACTTGTCGCGCTGGCTCTGGGACAAGCAGGCGGCGCCGATCTGGAACTCCTTATCGCCCATGGCGAGCCAGAACTCCGTCTGCCGCTCATCGAGCTGCTCATCGAGTTGCGGCTGCGCCGCTGCACCTCCTTGTCCCCCTCCATTATTCTGGTAGTTCGTGTCCTTGCCGCAGCCCTTGCCGTGCCCCCTGCCGAAGCCGCCCTGCCCGCTGGAGTCGCGCCATGATGCTCCGCGTAGGCGCTGCTGGCGATTCCACTGGCCCTGCAGCGGTGGTGGCGGTCGGTTTGAGGCTGGCACTGGCCCCTGTGGGTTGTATCCTCCACAGTTGAAGCACCTCTGCTTATTACCACGGTTCCATGCATTGCGCTGCCGACAGCCCCAGCCCACCATTGCACGCGGTGTCTGGGGAGTGGGCCCACTGAAAACTCTTGGGACGAAATGGTTGCGGGCGAGGCCGCGAACCTCTGGCCACGAGACTCGCGGGGACAAAACCTGACACGCCTCAATCTCTCGAGCGAGGTTGGGAAGTCCAGGAGCAGGCCACTTGAGCCAAAATGGCTACGGCCCTCCTCCTCCTCCTCCTCCTCCTCCTCCTGCCTCTCCTCCTCCTCTTCCTCCTCCTCCACCTCCTTCCCCCCTCCAACTTGTGGTGGTGGTGGTGCTGGAAGACAGGCCCATCGCACTCATCATCGTCCTGGTTGAGGATCCCACCGGTGCTCTCCACGAGCGCAGGGGGCTGCCCAGAAGCGCGGAGGCATGCAAACCCGATCCATGGCCTCGAGCGGGACAGCATTGAAGAGCCCGTCGCCGACCTCCCTGTTGCCAACAAATAGCTAGCCCGCGCGCACACCTCGTGCTACGGGAAGGCGACAAAAACTTTGAGGATGTGCACGAGGCTGAGCGATGGACAGCAGCGGCGGCGTGAAGGGGGGAGGAGGAGGAGGAGGAGGAGGAGGAGGAGGAGGAGGAGGAGGAGGGGGAGGAGGCTCAAGCTTGCCTTCTCGGTCAGGTCCGAGGAGCTAGGGCCCAAGCCTTTCTTTTTTGCAGAGCGCCAAGTCCACCAGCCGCTCGCCCCACAATATGGGGTGGACTTGGAATCAGACCCAGTCACGCCCCAAGAACTGCCGCCCATATGTGGTTTGCACGTCCTGTGGCGCCTGGCAGTACACTTCCAAGGCCAAGAAGAAAGTCTGGTGCAAGTGCGGCGAGCCCTTCCACATCCCCGACGCTGGTGGTAAAAGCACCCAGCCCAGTCAGGCGAACGAGAAGGGCGCGCCGCAGGACCAAGATATGAAGTCCATCCTCACTGCGATCCTGGGGGTGCTCAGTGACGCCCAGAAGCAGGAGCTCGGGCCCGCCGCCCAGTCAGCAGCGGCGCTCGTGACAGAGAAGAAGCCCGCCCCCGCCGCAGCTGCAGTGGCAGCTCTCCAGCGGGTGCGGCAGCACGAGAAGAAAGTTGCAGAACTTGATATCCACGTACAGGAGTTGGAGACCCAGCTCCAGGCCGCCAAGGATGACCGCGCCAAGGTAACCATTGAGTTGCAGGAGGCGCGCCAGCAGTTCGAGGCGGCCAGCCAGCAGGCCACCGCCCAGTGGGGCGCCGCCGCCGCGGCCGAGGACGCCATGGAGGAGGACGAGGAGGCGGCGCCCAAGGCGGCCCCCGCGGCCGAGCAGCCCAAGGCCAGCGTCCCCGAGCTGCCGCCAGGGCTGCGCGCCGCCGTCAGCGGCCTGCAGGGCGAGGACGCCGAGCAGGCCCAGGCCTTCGTGCAGCAGCTCGAGGCAGCGACCAAGGCGGGGAAGGCACCACCGCCGAAGCGGCCGCCGCCCACGCGCCAGGGCGCCGCTGGCGGGCCCGCAGCCAGCGCAGCGGGAGGAGCGGATGACGATGGCAGGCGTGGTCGCAAGACCGACAAGTCGCCCGTTCCCCACCGCAGCCGCAATGAGCCCAGGGGCCGTGGGGGGGCCGCAGGCGGGGGCCAGAGGGACTGACCGTCTCCCCGAGCCGGCAGCAGGGCGCACAGACGCGCCCAGCAGCCCCCCCGCAGATGGGGCCCAGCATATGTTCACCAACGATCAGCCGATAGCAAGTTTCACTAGTCTCGTCATCAGCCAGCCGGATGACATCATTAGCCTCAGCGACAGCAGTGAGAGTGACCTTGTCAGTTTTGACCCGTCCGTCGTCTGTGTCAGTGCCGCGGGAGATGCAGGACACCAGGATGACCAGGATGGGAGGGGAGAACAAGGAGGGGAGCCACTCATGCTGTATCTCGCCAACATCACTAGCTGGCACAAGAAGGCCAGGGACTACGTTCAGTCCAGCGATTTTGCGCGGCCGCATGTCATTATGTTTAGTGAAATGCACGTTCAACGAGATAAACTGCGTGACGTGCATAAATTCATGAAGAAGCAGGGGGACAGGTCCTACGTCTGCCCAGCTGTCAGGACTTCGGCGACGGGGTCTCATGGAGGGGTAGGCCTCTTCGCCCTGCGCAGCCTCTGCTCCCACGCCCGCATCATGGGGGCGAAAGGACGTGACCAGCCCCTCTACGGTGGGCAAGGGTGGACAGCTTGCCACCTCCGCCTTCGAGGGCACAGCCTGATTTTGGTTTCCACTTATCTGCAAAGTGATGCAGGATATAATGAGTACAATACGCAAGTGACCAGCCAGATCGCCACCTTCCTCAGAGCCCACAAGCTGCCCTTTATCATCGGGGGGGACTGGAACATGACAGGGAAGCAGCTCATGGAGGGGGGCCTCTGGGTGAAGACCATAGGTGGGGTCCTCGTCGAGCCGAAGGTAGACTCCACCTGCAACGGGCGGGTGATTGACTTTTACGTGGTGTCTGAGAAGCTAGGTAGGCTCATGCAGGTCACCCCAGATCGCACCAGTCCATGGAGGCCCCATCTTGGGTTACGAGGAGAGTTTCAAGTAGAGGTTCGCAGCAAGCACAGCACGTACCCCGAGGAGGCCCCAGATGTCAATATGTTAGGTGCGGCGCCGCGGCCGTGGGACGAGCTCCAGGTCCTGGCTCTCCAGAAGTTCCCCGAGGCTCCAGAGGTCCTACATCCCGTAGCACAAGCGCATGTCGACGACACCCTCACGCATAGGTTTGCCGTCCTCTCGCAGGCCCTGGAGTGGTGGCGCTCGGTTCCAGACCTGGGAGGGCCAACCCGGGCCCAACCCTTCCGCCTGGAGACGCGGGCGGCTTTCAAGCCCAACCCTCCAGAACCAAGGGGGGGCCCCGAGAGCCGAAGGTGGAGCACCATCCAGCAGAGAGTTCGGGAACGGGATCTTGCCAGGAAGCGTGACCCCACAGGCCCCAACCATCGGAGGCTCCAGAGGCTCATCGAGGCTACCGTCGTCGACCTAGATTGGGACTCAAACCTCGCGGATGACCAGCAGTGGGCGCTCTGGCACAGCCTGAGGGAGAGGTCCAGCGAGCCTTTCCCCTTGCACGACCTGCTAGAACAGCAGGTGCAGTTTTACGAGACCCGCGCGCTGAAGCAGGCCCAGGACGGTTTCGCGGACTGGTTGGAGACCAGCATCAAGCGAGGGGGTGGAGCCGCCCACGCCTTCACCAGAGAGATGGAGGTAGAGGTCACCCCCGAAGAGGCAGACAACCTGGTCCTGGAAGAAGAGGTCCTCATGGACCCCAGCGACATCCTTGAGGCCAAAAGCGAATTCTGGCAGCAGTACTGGGACCCTCAGAAGATCCAGGCCACGAACCCCATCTCGGCCCCGTGGATCCAGGAGATACGGGAGGAGGCGATGGAGGACAAGGCTCTGGAGGCCCCCTGGACGGAGGAGGAGGTTCTGAAGGCCATCAGATCTTTCCCAGGACACTCGGCCACAGGCATGGACCAGTGGCGCGTACGAGATTTTGTTCGACTCCCAGGCCCAGGGCTCACAGAGCTCACGAGCATGTTAAACACCATCGAAGAGAATCAGTCGATGCCCGCCCAGTGCTTAGGGAACCTTGCAGCGCTCAAGCCGAAGACCGCGACGGCGGATAGGCCGATCACGCCCACCACCTCCCTCTACAGGCTGCGCATGAGGATGAGGAGGGGGGAGATCGGCAAGTGGGAGGCGGCCAAGGCAGGACACTGGGACGCGGCAATCAAAGGATCCAGCTGTCTGCGCGCAGGCATCGTTTCAGAACTTTTTGCGGAAGTGGGGACGGAACTCCAGATCAAAGTTGTCGAAGGGCTCTTGGACCTAGAGAAATTCTATGGCACCATCCTCACCCACGTGTTAGCGGCTAAGGCCAAAAAAGTGGGGTACCCAAGTATCTGTCTAAGTATGGGGATCATGACCCACCTAGCAGTTCGATATCTCACCGCGGAGATGGGGGTCAGCCACCCGATCATTCCCCAGCGCAGTATCTTAGCGGGATGCGGCCAACGCGTGGTTTGGACGCGAGTTCTGTTGCACGACCTCCTCCATCAGGCGCATCTCAGGTTCAGCCGTCTCACCCTCAGGACCTGGGTGGACGACCTGCGGGCCCGCATGGTCGGCTCGGCCGCGTCCCTGCTCCAGTCCTTCCCCGAGGCTATGAAGTTTATCAAAGCAGGGCTCGTAGATCTTGGGTGCAGGTTATCCCCGAAGTCGGCCCTCTTGTCGAATGACAATGACATCAGGAACCAGGTCCAGGACTCCTGCAAGCTCCACGGGATCCCCCTGCAGACCAAGCTGGGCACCAGGGACCTCGGGTTGGACTCCACCGTAGGCAAGCGCAGGTACTTAAAGGCTCGCAGGGCTCGGCAGCGTCTGGGATTCAAGAGGCACAAGAACATTAAGAGGCTCCTGAGGGTGACCAAGAGTGCTCATCGTCTATATCGTGCAGGGGCTAAGCCACAGCTCCATTGGGGACTTGAGGGCCACGGGGTCTCCCCGACAGAGCTCAGCCAGCACAGGAGAGCAGCAGGGGCGGCCCTGGGGACCAGTAAACCAGGCAGTTGTCTCACCGCAGGGCTCCACCAGTCGAAGTTGCCGCCAGAGGCCCTGGACCCCGCCATCTTCCATCGCGTCAATATTTTTGAGATGTGGTTCGAGCTGGTGGAGACCCAGCCGCACCTCAGGAATGGGATCGAGCTCGCCTGGCCCAAGGTGGTCGCCAAGCTCCAGCGGCCCAGGCGGTGGAACAATGTGGTCAGCCATCTCAGTGCCGTTGTGGCCACTCTCCTCGGCCTGGGGTGGCAGCCCGACTCAGCCTGGGCCTGGACAAGCCCAGTCGGCCAGGTTTTTCGAGTCCGACCTGGGAGTCTCCAGGAGCAAGACTATTTCATGTGCAGATTCCAGCAGTTCCTCCACCACCGAGTCTGGAGTGGGGCCCAAGGGGGACACGCAGCAGGAGGGGTACAGGATGGAATCGATATCAAGAGTTCGCGGTGGCAGATCGAACGGGAGTATCGCGACGGACAGGAGAACCTCGCGAAGGCGCTCAAGGCAGTTTGTGCTCGTTCAGCCTGGAGCCCCAGGCGACGCTTCGAGGCAGGCTTAGCAGACGACTCGGTTTGCCCGTTGTGCGGAGACCATCACTGCGATGATTATCACAAGTTCTGGGGGTGCCCGCTCCTTTTCCAGGCCGAGCATCCCCTCATTCAGGAAACAGAGGACCTAGTGGACACCGCTCAAGGGGACGACCAGCCAGCTTGTCTGTGGCTCCGAGGGCTCATTCCAGCAGGTCTCGCTCTGAAGGCTGTAGAAGACACCACACCTCAGCACCCCGTCCTACTTGGGACTGGC
Source organism: Prorocentrum cordatum (assembly GCA_963575745.1). Lineage (NCBI taxonomy): Eukaryota > Dinophyceae > Prorocentrales > Prorocentraceae > Prorocentrum > Prorocentrum cordatum. The sequence goes on from CAUYUJ010000174.1 coordinate 96,343, forward strand.
GCTTTCCTGGACCCTCCTGAGCCGAGGGGCGGTTGGCGCCTCGGTTCGGTGGATGGCTCAGGGGGTGCTGTCTCTTCCGATCCCCGCCTGAGGCGTGTAGGATGGGGTGCGGGGGTCTGGGATGAAGATTTAAACCTCCTTGGCACTCTCCGAGGGAATGTCATAGGGCTCCAGACCATCAATCGGGCTGAGCTCAAAGGGGCCATCGAGCTCCTCAGGCACACCCAGGGCGACCTTATAGTGGTCACCGACTCGGCCTACCTCATCCGTGGGTACCACAGGGGTCCCCGTAGGCGAGCTCGTTCCAATCGTAGGCTCTGGGCCGAGCTTTGGAGGGTCCTAGGGGCTCGCACGGGCCAGCATCGGTGTCTTAAAGTAAAGAGCCATGCCACGGACACTGAGGTCCGCGCCCGTTTTCCCGCCTGGGCCCTGTATGTGAATGAACAGGCCGACGGATTCGCTGGACAGGCTGCCGCCTCTGCCGCCGTGCCCCAGGACCTGGTCGACCGAGTGCTGGCATTGGACACACTCGCAGAGCAGATCCGAGGGCGATTGGCCGCTGTCCAGATGATGTGGTGGACCCACTACCCAGTAGAAGAGGCTCCTGCTGAAACCAAGAGAGCTCAGCGTAAGGAGCGGAGTGACAAAGCTTTCCAGCACCTTTTAGAGGTGACCGCTCACTGGCCCGAGGTCCGCGATGACCAGGTTTCCTCCGTCAGGTGCGGCAAGCAGACCCACAGGAGGTGCTGCGCTCGCTGGCTCAAGCTCCCTTGCCCCGCCGCCAGGCCCGCGGCGCGAGCGCAGGAGCCCTCCAGAGCCGCGAGTTCGTCACAAGACATCGGGCAGGAGGCGGCCCTCCCTGCCGCTGGAGGCCCGCCCCCCATCCATCCTAGCCACCGACCCCACCTCGCCGTCTGCCGTGGGGTCCTCTGGTGTCGGAGGTGTGGGTGCTGGAAGGTTCGGGCCTCCAGGAAATTCAAAGAGCAGTGCGCCCCACCCCGCAACAGTCAGGGTGGGGGGCACAAGGCCATTTTGAAGCTCACCAAGGAGCAGCTCCCCCCAGGCCTCAAGGAATGGCCCCGAGGGAGCTCGTGAGCCCCAATAGTCCCCCTATCGTGTAGGGATCGAGACTGTCCGATGGGGCGCGCGCGCGGAGGAGGAGGAGGAGGAGGAGGACCGAGGAGGAGGAGGACCCGACGCGAACTGGACGCCGCCGCGCGGTGCGCTTAGACGGGCACACATCGAGGAAGAGGAGGAGGAGGAGGAGGAGGAGGAGGAGGAGGCGGTAGGAGGAGGAGGAGGAGGAGGAGGAGGAGGAGGAGGAGGAGGAGGAGGAGGGATGAGCACGGGGAGGGGAGTCAAACCAATAAACATCAACGATGCTGCAACGCACCTTGCCGTGACAAAACCCCGTCACAAGCCCGTCAAGTGTATACAAAGATAGACAAGACTGAGATTGGCGCTTCGCGCCATGCACTTTGGTCCTTGAGGTATGGCATGCAAGCAGGAGGGCAACAAAATAAAACGAAACACGGCATCGCCGTTGTAATGATGGTATTCGTTATCCTTCCCTCATGTTTCCTCCTCCTCTTCCTCATTCCCGCCCTACCCTGCGACTTCGTCCCCATCGTCTGCTCTTGTTGCGGAAGCTCATCCTGGGATAGCCTCTTGGGGGCCTTACGAAAAAATTGAAAGGCTTGTTGGGGCCTTCTGGAGGCCTCCTAGGTTCCTTCTGG
>CAUYUJ010000174.1:103078-117216 GCA_963575745.1 Prorocentrum cordatum
GCGGGTATCCAGGGCTTGGGAAACACATGTTCGTTGACACGCGCGCGTTTTAGAGGGAACAATATGAACATGACTGTTGTTGTGGTGGTGGCTGCTGTTGTTGTTGTTGTTGTTGTTGTTGTTGTTGTTGTTGTTGTATGTCGTCCTCGCCCGCGACCCACCCGCGACTCACCCTGCCCCCGCCCCTTTTCATTCTTATCCGCAACTGCGGGGTGCTACGTGTGTGTGTGTGTGTATGTCTGTATATGTATATACACTTTCATACGAGAGAGCGCATTTCACGGGCACTTGCCTTGGGAACTTTTGACGCGTTTCGAAAGGGGGAGGGCCCCCCCCACTATTCGGCGCCATCGATCAGAAGCAGGGGGCTCCCCTCCCCCCTAACAACCCCCTCCCCGACCCCCCCCCCCCCCCTGGCGCCAGCGCCGGCGCCGGCGCTGGCGGCGGCCAGCAGCGCCGACGGCGGGGATGCAGCGACGATGACCAGAGAGGGCCCAGAGGCGGCAGATGGAAATCAAAAGTCCGGATGTCAAACCCTCGCCCCCCAAAAGCAAACGGGAGGCTCTTAGGAAGGTCCAAGAGACGCCCAAGAGGCGCCCAGGAGGCTTCACAAATGCTCCCCAGACGCCCCCGAGACACCTCTGACGACACCCCAAGAGGCATCCATTAAAACTCTGACCCAAAACCAAGGCACGGTGGCGGGAAGACCCGAAGGCCACACCACCACCAGAAACCACCACACCACCACCACCACAACCACCACCACCACCACAACCTACCACCACCGCAACCACCACCACCACAAACCACTACACCACCACCACCACCGCCACCACCACCACCACAAACCACCACAATCAACCACAACCACCACCACCACCACCCAGCACAAACCACCACACCACCACCACGACAACCACCACCGCCGCCACCACCACCACAACCCACCACCACCACCACAAACCAACACACCACCACCACTACCACAACCACCACCGCCACCACCACCACTACCACCACCACCTACCACCCACGACCACCATCGGCAGCATCACCACCACCAACACAACAGCCCACCACCACCACCACCAAAACAAACCACCACGCCACCACCACCACCACCAGCACCAGCACCAGCACCAGCACCAACACCACCACAACCCACCACCACCACCAAAAACCACCACACAACCACCACCACAGCCACCACCACCACCACAACAACCCACCACAACCACAAAAACCCACCACCACAGCCGCCACCAAACAACCCACCACCAACCCACCATCATTACACCAACACAACCACCGCAATCCACCACACCACCACCACCACCGCCACAACCACCACCACCACGACCACCACCACAACCCACCACCACCACCACAAACCACCACACCACCAGCACCACCACCACCGCCCGCCACACAACCACCACCACCACCACCAAAACAAACCACCACGCCACCAGCACCACCACCACCGCCACAACCACCACCTGTAACACCACCACAACCTACCACCACCACCACCACCACCACCACAAACAAACAAACCACACCACTACCGCCACCTACACCACCACCACCGCCACTACCACCACCACCACCTCCACAACCAACGACCACCACCACCATTGCCACCACAACAACCACCACCAAGCACCATCACCACAACCACCACCATCGCTACCGCCACCAGCATCACCACAACCACCACCACAACCACCACCGCCACAACAAACCACCACCACACCACCACCACCACCACCAAAACAAACCACCACGCCACAACCAACTACCACCACCACAACCACCACCACCACAACAACCACCACAACCACCACCACAAACCACCACACCACCACAACCACCACCACCGCCACCACCACCATCACCACCACAACCTACCACCACAACCACTACCACCACCACAACCACCACCACAAACCACCACACCTCTACCGCCACCACCACCACCCCCACAACTCACCACCACCACCACCACAAACCACCACACCACCACCACCACCACCACCACCACTACCACGGGAAGGGCATTGGCTGGCGCCTCGGTGCGTCCGCACTAGCGCGCGCATGCTCCCACACTGGCGGCCAGCCAATATTGCGCGACCGACGCTGCCGCGGTGGCGCTAACCACCGCTTGGACCTTTCCCAGCGCGTCTTGCAGGCCGCGCTGGCGCGCGCGCGCATCAGTGCGAGTCGGTTGCTCGGGCGGGCACCGTATCTGGGCGACGTCGACAACGGCAGACACGATGATCGTAGTCGCAATGCTGGTGGGAATTGTGACAACGACGACGGAAAAAGGGCAATGACGGCGCCGATGCTGATCACGCCAATGGCGATGATGGTGTCCTCGCGTCCGTGATGGAGGTGTTGTAAGGATTTCGACGTGCGCGCGCGGTCGACGCGGGCGAGTGGCCCGCATGGTATCGTTGGACAAGGATCGTGCCCCACCAGCGCGGGCGCAAGGGCGCCCGAGTGATTTCGACATGCGCGCGCGAGACGCACGTTTGGTAGCATTCGATGAACGTGTGGAAAGAAAAGCACGGTTTTCTCAAGAGCCCGCAAGGCCGCGAGCGCAAACGAGTTTGTTGGGCATTTCCTGTTGCGAAGCCGCTGGCTCTGCATATGCTTCGGAACGCTCGATGTCAAAATCCGTATGACACCTTCGGCTGTTGAGAGATTTTGGCACGCGCGCACGCACTTCGCCTCACCTTTTGCGAGGGATTCTCGCAACAGCACGCGCGCAAGGGCGTTCGACTGATTTCGGCACGCGCGTGCGAGAGGCACGTTTGGTCGCATTGGATGGAAATGTTTTTTCTCCGAAGAACGGATGGTTGTTCATGAAGATTGCGAGAGCTGGCTTTGTTTTGCAAGCTCCTGTTGCGAAACCGTTGTTTTGTATCTACTTTCGGCGCAATCGACTTCGACATCCTTGCGCAACCTATAATTTTGAGCGGTTCCAGGATGCACACGCGACAACGCGCGCGCATGCACTTCGTTGAGTTTTCGGCAAGGGGCTCTTGAAACATGATCTTGGGGAACGAAGAAATGCGTGGGCATTGTCTCATGTGACTGGGATGGCGGGGGGGGGCGGCAAGCTGGGGCGGCATGAATCCGCGTGGAAAACTAATGAGGAAACGGAACTATGCGCAAATTGCATTGCGCGAGGCCGGGCGAATGATCCCCGCCTCGGCAGGGTGGTGGAATCGAAGCTTTTCACAGGAAGGATACTTCACCCTGTCGAACTTGAGGTTACCAACTCCACTGCTCATGCAATCTACCCGCCCGCCCACGCGCAACTTGATTTGCAAAACCCACGCGGCGGCGATTGCGATGGCTGCTCGGCGCTGGCTGGCACCTCGCTGCGGCCGCGCTGGCGCGCAGGCTCGCGCGCAAAGCGGCCGGCTAGTCTGGCGCGACCGACGCGGCCGCGGTGGCTCTCATCGCCTGGGGCTTCCCAGCGCGTCTCGCAGGCCGCGCTGGCGCGCGGGCACTTCAGCGCGAGTCGGTGACTCGGGCGGGCGCGGTATCATGGCGACGTCAAAAGCGGCAGACGCGGCGATGATAGGCGCCGCTGGCGACGACGATGACGATGACGACGGCCAAGCCAATGACGGCGCCGATGCTGATCACGCCGATCTTGATGACGATGCCAGCGCGTCGGAAATGATGGCTTTGAACAGATTTCGACACGTGCGCCCGAGTGGCCCGCTTGGTCTCATTCGACAGGGATCGCGCCCCACCACCCGCACCCAGCCCAGCGCGCGCGCGTGGGGCCCGAGAGGCCCGTTGGGTCATATTTGGTGAAAGTCATGCAACATCTTCGGCTTTTGAAGGAATCGCAAGTGCGGGCGCAAATATTTTCTGAAAGTCACGTTGCAAATCCATGCGTCTTTGATTCGATTCGGGACAGTCGACTTTGACATCCTTGCGAAACTGAGCCTTATATATACATATACATACATACATACATACATACATACATACATACATACATACATACATACATACATACATACATACATACATACATACATATACATGTTCGAATCCGCCGACCCTGTCGGCGTGTGGAATGCGGTGTTCGTCGTGGTTGTTGTCTTCGTACATACTCGTCGTCTTCTTCTCTGGGTCCGTCGCCGCTCCCTCCCTCTTTCCCTGGGCCCTCGTTCTCAAGCGCGCCAGCCAAAGCGAAATGAAGCAACCCAGCCACAGCGAAATTAACAACGTTGTCATTGAGTCGAAGGGAAGCAAGCGCCTTCCTTTTGATCCCTTCCCCGCCGGGGGGGGGGGAAGGTCCTGGGGGGGGTCCCGGGTCAAAATGTCCCCCCCGTTTGCGGCTTTTACAGAGGGGCCTCAAGTGCGCCAGCCAAAGCGAAATGAAGCAACCCAGCCAAAGCGAAATCAATAACGTTGTCATTGAGTCGAAAAGAAGCCCCTTCCCTTTGATCCCTTCCCCGCCGGGGGGGGGGGGGCGGGAGGGTCCCGGGGGGGGATCCCGGCCACCGTTTGCGGCTTTTACAGAGGGGCCCTCTGTAGATGCGCTGGAGGAGGAGGGGGTCGCCACGACGGATCTGCAAGAGAGCCCCTAGACGGCCCAAGCCCCACAAGACAGCCCAAGAACGCGAAACGACGGCCAAAGGGGGCCCTAAGACGGGTCAAAAGAGCCCCGACTCTCAAGACGGCCCAGAGAGGGCATATTCATTGATTTTCGGAAAGATTTAGTCCCCGCCCTCTCCCTCCCATTTCCGTCGAGAGCCGAGGCCTCCAGAATTGGTTGCTCCTACTCGCTTCCTCTCGCTGCTCCCCCACTCCTCCTCTATCCTCCTCCTCCTCTTCCTCCCTCCTCCTCCTCCTCCTCCCGCTCCGCATTCCTCTCGCTGCTCCCCACTCTCCTCCATCTCCTCCTCCTCCGCCTCTCCTCCTCCTCCGCCTCCCACCTCCTCCTCATCCTCCTCATCATTCCCCCCCTCCTCTTCCCTCATCCGCCTCCTCCCCCTTCCTCTGCCCCCCCCACTCCTCCTCTCACTGCCTCCTCCTCCTCCTCCTCCTCCTCCTCCGCCTCCTAACCCCCCGCTCGTTTTCATATTCATCGTCTTCAGGGTCGGCGGCACCGGCCGCAAGGCCTTCGCAGCATATTCAATAGTTTTAACCATGTTTGTATATATACACATCTACATACATGTATATTCCCATATATACATATATATATATATATATGCAACATATATATACACACATATATATAACATATATATATATATATATATGTATATGTATGCATCTATGTATATACAAGCTTGGCATGCGCGCGACGACGACGAGCGCGCGTGTACTTCGTCCGATCTGGCGCAAGGGATTCCAGGAAATTGGTGACTTTTGATAAACGAATGCGCGCGAATCAAACGCGCTACAAGGGGCGGCGGGGCCAGTCGACATGCGCGCTAGGTCGACGCGGGCGAGTGGCCCGCGTGGTCTTATTCGGCGTGGGTCGCCCCACCCCCCATCGTTCCAGCAAGCCCGCATGGGCGTTCGAATAATTTCGAAATGCGCGTGCGAAAAACCCGTTCGGTCGAATTTGACGAACATGTTGGACAACCGATGATCCTCGCAAGCGCGCCTTTTTTAAACGCCATGCAACAAAACCGCGCGCACGTGTGTGTATATATATATAAATGCATATAGTTATATCTGTTTTCGGAGCACTCGATTTTGTCATTCACGCGGAGCCTAACGCTTTCATGAAAAAACAAGCACGCGCGCGCCGACGATCGCAAATGCACTTCGCCCGATTCTTCAGAAATGATCATGGGTAAACTGGTGATTCTTGGCCGACGTCTGCGCGCGAATATTACCATTTGGCAAGGTTGACCGGGGGGGCTGCGATGCCCGCTTGGCTGGGGTGGCATGGAACTATATGTAGAATGAACGATGGGGCAGAATGATCTGTACATTTCACATCTCCAGGGGGAGCGCACAATCCTGGGGAGGGGGTAGATCCTAAATCCTTCTCAGGAGCGAGAACACCCGTTGCGCACTCTGGGCTGTGCAGATCTGAGATTTGCAAGAAGGCGCCACACATGTGGTGCAATCATTCAACCCGCTCCGCGCGTGGCCACCTCCCATGCTCGCGCACGCATCCCACCCGCCAGCCCGCCACTTGCTTGCAAACCCCCTGCGGCGGCAATTGCGATGGCTGCTCGGCGCCGGCCGGCGCATCGCCGCAGCCGCGCTCTGCGCGCGCAGGCTCGCGCGCAGAGCGACCGGCCAGTCTGGCGCGACCGACGCGGCCGCTGCGGCGCCGACCGCTGGGCGCTTCCCAACGCGTCTTGCACGCCTCGCTGGCGCTCGGGCGCGTCGGCGCGAGTCGGTGCCTCGATCGGGCGCGGCATCATGGCGGCATCGGCAGTGGCAGACACGACGATGACAGTAGCGATGCTGGTGACGACGATGACGATGACGGCGGCAAGGCTAAAGACGGCACCGATGCTGATCACGACGACGACGATGATGGTGTCCACGTGTCGGCGATGATGGTACGGTGGGAATTTCGATGCGCGCGGACGGCCGACGCGCGCGAATGGCCCGCGCGGCGTTACTTTGACGGGTGTCGCGCTCCCCCCCCCCCCCCAGCGCGCGCAAGGGCGTTCGGATGATTTCGATCTGCGCGCGCGAGAGGCACGTTGTCTGCACGCGAGGAAAACGTTGGAAGCAGCCCACGACTTGCTGAACATAATCAGCCAGGGCGCACGCGCAGGCTGATTTTGAACATTCCTGGCGCAAGGCATCGGCTTTTCATGTTTGGGGCGCTCGATTCTGAACTCCTCACGAAACGGAAAACTGTTCAGTGGATTACGAGTATGCGCGCGCGACGACGCGCACGTGCGCACTTCGTCCCGTTGTGTTGCTAGGGGCTCATGAAAATTTACGGCTTCTGAAACATGTGCGCGCGTTGTCATCTTTGACAAGGACGGCGGGGGGTCGATGCGGGCCCGTGGCACGAGATCGACTGAAATGTGAACGAGGAGGCTGAATCACATGCTGCAAGACGCGAAGGTGAGGAGCCAGTCCGGCCTCGGCTAGGTGGTGGAACCAATTTTCATGGAGAACATATGTAGTTCAACATCTGCGGTGCAGTCTACGTGGTGCACTTGTTTTTCATATATAGAAGCAACTCAAGAATGCCGCGCTCTTGCTGACGTCCCGCCCACCCACCCGCAATTGGTTAGGCAAACCTCATGCGGCCGCGGCCGCGGCTGGCGCGTCTCCGCGCAAGCGTTGGCGCGCGTGCGCTCTACGCAGGTCGGCCGGCTGGCATGGCAGGACTGACGCGACCACGATTGCGGCGGCCGATGGAACTTCTCAGCGCGTCTCAGAGGCCGCGGGCTACTCGGTGCATGTCGGCGACTCGGGCGGGCGCGGCAGCGGGACGACGTCGACGGCCGCGGCGACGCGACGAGGGGGGCCATGGCAGAGGCACTGAGGACGACGACGACGGCGAGTCCATAAGACGCCGACGATGACGAGGATCACCTCAATATGTCGATGACGAACGCGATCGTGCCGGCAGCGACGGCAATGGCGGCGACCCGCGACGACGTCTGCGGCAGTGGCGCGATGACGTCGATGAGGGCGACGGAGAATAGCGCGCGCGTAGAAATTCTAGAGGACCTGGCAGACGTTGCCGTTGAAAAGCAGAATGGTTGCATAGGTTGCTGGAGAGCCTTATCTTGAAACTCCCATTGAGAACCTATGGTTTCGGAAAGATATTTCGACGCGCGCTCGCGGCGGTGGGCGCATGTGGCCCGCGTGGCGTTTGTGGCCAAGGGTTCGCGACCTGGGAGCAGGACAGAGCATCGCGACTGCACCGCGCGGCGAGATGAGATCGAGGCTTTGACGAGATCGTGAACATCATATGGGTTCCGCATGATTTCGGCCATTGCGCGCGGGCAGGATACCTGCAATACTTTGATGTACAACCATTGGGTTTTGAAGGCTTGTCCGTCGAAGCGCATGCAAACGCAATGTGCGTCGGAATGATTTTGACACGCGCGCACGTGCGCTCTTTTGTACTTTCGGAAAGGACGACTGACATATGCTATATAAAGATAAACGAATACGCGCGCATGGAGTTTGCTGCAGAATACGAGGGAGGCGATGCCACTTGAGCTGGCATGGTACGAACTTGCGAATGGAATCAACGGGTCAGCAACGTCCCCAGGGGGGTCGATCACCCCGGAGGCGGGGGGTAAAGTCGTGTTCGTATAAAGAAGGGGGGCTCTATGTGATGCGATCGACTGGCAACTGGCCTGCCCCGCGCGCGACCACCTCCCATGCTCGCGCGAGCACCCCACCCAGCCGCCCGCAACTGGTTGCGAAACCACAAATGCGGCAGCGACTGCGACGGCTGCTCGGCGCCGGCCGGCGCATCGCCGCAGCCGCGCTCTGCGGGCGCGGGCTCGCGCGCGGAAGGACCGGCTGGTCTGGCGCGACCGACGCGGCCGCTGCGGCGCCGACCGCCGGGCGCTTCCCAGCGCATTTTGCACGCCTCGCTGGCGCTCGGGCGCGTCAGCGCGGGTCGGTGCCTCGAGCGGGCGCGGGGCCGCGGCGACGTCGACGCCGGGGGGTGCGACGACGAAGGCGTGGAGGCAGCGATGCTGGCGACGGCTGCGACGGAGACGACGGCGAGGCCGCAGACGGCATCGATGCTGATCGCGCCGATGACGACGACGGTGCCCGAGGCGACGAAGGCTTTGGGGCCATTTTGACGCCCGCACGCCGCCGACGCGCGCGAGCGGCGCGCGTGGGAATATTTGACGAGGGTCGCGCCGCCCCCCCGCACGCGCGCAATGGGCGCCTGAATGACTTGCACGCGGGCGCGCGAGAGGCAAGTCTGGTCGCGCGGTGAAAGTACGGAGGAACAGTGCACAACGTCCCGAAGAACCAGCAGCAGCGCGCAGACTGAATTGAATTTTCAGAACGCAAGACGGCTGATGATTTGCAAGTGTTTGGGACACTCGAGTTTGAACTCCCTGCGAAACTGGAGGCTCTTGGACCATGTCGGCGCGCGCGCGCGTGGCGACGCACGCGCGCGCGTGCGCTTCGCCCCATTATGTTGCAGTCTTTTGCTTCGGAAATTGACGGCTGCTGATAAACGCATGCGTGCGCATGGAATATTTGACAAGGGTGGCGGGGGGGGGGGGGGGGTCGACGCCGGCCGGGCTGGGATGGCGCGCGCTCATGCGGAAAGTTATGGAGGCGGCAGCGTCATGCGCACATTGGAACTCGCGTGGGTAAGGGGCTCAGTTCGGCTTCGGCGAGGCGGAATGCGGTCTCTTCTAGAACAGGATATATATGTGCAGTCATGTCTGCGTGTTGTTATTAATACGATCAGTGTTATTCGTTATTATTACACTCTGAGCTCTCTCAAGTATATATATTATATATATATATATATATAAGGCTTCCTCTTTTAAAAAAAAAATCGCGCGAGATGCCGCAGCGGCGGCTGACAGACGACGACGACGGGAGACGGACGACGACGACGACGACGACGACTCTGCAGCGGTGGCGCGGACGACGTTCGCGAGGCGACTGGAGACGGAAAAGGGCGGGGCCGCGCCAGAAAACGCACGACTCTGTTTGTGTGGGGGGGGGGGGCAGAGCTGTCGCTGCAAAACCAGTGAGCTTGGAATGTTGGGGCGCTTGCAATCGCGACGAGCGCTGAAATGATTCCCGCACGCGCGCGAGCACTTTTTTGGGGGGCAACGGGCTCCTGGCATATATATATATATATATTTACACACATATATACATGTATACATATATATATCTCCCGCCACCTCCAACTCCTCCTGTCACCTCCGCTGTTTCTTGCTGCGTTTCCACTTGCGTCAACCAGCCAGATCTTTCTCCCCGGACCCGCCCCCCAGGCCCCCATGAGAGCCCACAGGACCCCAAAGGACAACACAGGACTTCACAGGTTGCCACCGCACGCAACAAGCTTTTCAGTGGGTTGTCTTCCGATTCGGCAAGACCGCGCGTCCCCCTACAAAATATCGCCGGGCATGTACTTCTCTTCTGCCCTTGACACCCCCGCCTCCTTCAATCACTTGCGTGTACTCAAAGCGCATCGTACACTGACGATCCACCCGGAAGCGTCATTGCCTCTTCGCCTTCTCGCCAATATTTTCGACGGCTTTTCTCGCTCGGCCGTCACGTTTTGCCGAGATCGGTCTTCCGCGCCAAGCAACACCCCCGCACATTATGCGTTGAATCCCCGCCTCCGTCAGACAGGATCGAAATGCGCCCAGAGCTATTGCATCCTTTCGGTGTGCCCTACTCGCACACCGCCCTTTAGACCCCACGAGCATTGCATCCATACCGCAAGTCTGGCTTGCGCATGTCGAATGTTCTTGAAGTGGCTTCCGCCATTCCGCCGCCCCCCAGAAGAACTTCCGACCATCGTGGAAGATGCATGCTGGCCATCGGCCCCGCCCGCCATTGTGCCTGGGCTGTGGGAGATACCACGTTGGGGCATACAAGAGTCGTTGTAGATGCCTTTCAAGGCCCTCTGGAGGACGCTAGGGAACATCTGGATAACGCTTATGAGAGTTATTCCAGGTCCCTGGAGGCCTCTTCCGGCACCTCGATACCTTCTTGAGGTCCTTCGGGGCGCCTCCGGGGCCTCTGCAAGGCTCGAGGACCCGTTTTAGGACAGATAGCTCCTCATGTGAAGTCGTCTTCTTCTCTTTCGCCCCTCTAGCATCCTCTTGGGCCGCTTTGGGATATTTGGACATCTCTAGAGCTCCTCTTCGACCCCCAAAAAGGGATGCAATACACTGCAGGGACGCCCACTCATCTCACACACCTTTGCGCACCTACCCAGCAGAGTTGAGCGGATCTCACACGCATTCCGAATGTGACTCCGGAGCCATCTGGGTCGAGCGTTTCAGCCCCTGTCTCCTTCCATCATCTTTCGCATTTCGACCTGCTGTGCCATCGAGCGCTTTGCGCAAGCCCTCCGCCACCCCATCACATTGCGTCTGGCACTCGAGAAGAACCCTAAAGACCCCTACCAGCCTAACGATCCCGTCAGGACCTCGCACCATGTTACAGAACCACACAACAAAAACACTTCTCACTGGAACATCAAAACCCCACACGCCCCACAGCACTCTACAGGGCCCCTCTGGACCTCCCAGGCTCCAATCGGAGAACACAAGACCCTTCAAGCCTTCCAGGCCCCGACAAGCTCACCGTACTTCCCAATACCCACACACACCTTTCGCACCCTACGGGACGCCACAGGACCGCATAGGACAACAATGATTCCAAAGCACCCCAATATTACCTGACGCCCCACCGGACCTCACTGAACCGTGTGCCCCATCACAGGCATCAAAAACCCAACGCGCGTCCACATGATCTCATCACGCCACGCGGGAGACCGCAGGACCGAACACGACTGCAGAACCCAAACGTGCCCACATAGAACACCAAGGTGCCCCCCAGAACACCAACGATCACCCACAAAACTAGACCCCGCCAGACCCCACCGAAGTTTCAGTCCCGACGAATCCCACAAAAGCCGACAGGATTCCGTAAGACCCCAGAACCTCGACGCGACCACAAAAACACCAAGGTCGCCCCCACGACATTTCAAACCTACATCTTGCAAAGCTTCCGAAGTCCACACAGGACAACGCAGCCGAAGTGAGAACCCGGCGAACTCAAGACCCCCAAAACCGAGAATGCACCCGACTATACCCAATAAGACCTTTCCGGACCCCACAGACCCCGCACACCTTTTCGCGGAGCAGATGTTTCTCCACTGGCGGCCACGCCGTCACGAGACAACACCATCTCTTATATACTTTAGGGCGCTGCCTCTGGGTGCGTGGAGTCGTGCCTCTCAGCCCCTGTCTCCTCATCCGCGTTGTTACCTCCACTTCCTCCTTATCGGCTCTCCGCTGTACCATCCAGACTGTTAGGTCACCTCCTCCGCCGTAATCCCACCCTGTCCTTTCGTTGCTCTCCCTCTCTTTATCTTCCACCCTCTGCTCACTTCTCTCCGTCATCGCCGCTCCGCGCACCTACCCCCTACACCACGCGCCTCTTGCACTTCACCCCGCTCCCTTCCCATAATCGAACAATCCTCTCCCTTCCTTCCTTCTCCCGCGTCTGCTACGCTCCTTCTCCTACTGTTTCGCACGCCTGTGGCCCTTCTTCGGGTTGGCGACGATCCCATTCGACAGCGATGCTGGACTCCAACGAGCAAAAATCAATACGGTCAGCCTCGTCTGAGGGCGTACTGGGCGTTGTTTGCGACAAAGACCTTCTCACGTATTGGCATTTGATGTTGCCCTGCCGCAGTTGTATGAGTTACGCTGCGTGCAAAGATATGTCTCACTTCCCCATCTGTTTTCTCGACGGCAGCTGTTCTTACAAAAAAACACGACCGCGACATTTTCTTGAACGCCGTGCAAAAACGGAAGAATGGACGAAGAGACATGCACCATTGGATTCCGATAGACAAGTTGCCTGAAGCATTCCACCTACCCAAACTCGCAGACACCATCCAGCCCGAAGTGGACCATGATTTCCGCACGCGGAAGCTGAATCACTTTCATCCGATCCTTGACAATACAAGCGCCACCAAGCACTACCTACTGATGGCGAATAAGAAGCAACCCTTGACGACGTTGGCGCTGTTCATTTTTATGTCTACTTTGTACCTTAATGAGGGCCACTACCTGGTCACGGTCTTAGCCGTTTATCACTGGTTAGCGCACCAGAAGCAATCTCGACAAGAAATCGTCGCCAGCAGCGCTGCCCGGGACAAGCTCCAAAGCCGCCTCCTGGACGTTCGACGGCACATGTCCGCAGACGAAAAACTACCTGCCTTGATCTCCACAGACGCCTACACTGTGCAGCGCTTCTATGATGCTTTGGTGCTTTGTGAGACTCTGTACGGACGACAGCCAGATGCCGGCTACCACTTGCCGAGCTTCACGCCCGGCGTCGATTCGAAACAGTTGTTGGGCGAAGGCGTTGGCACCAAGCCCCACCGCGTGGCTGTTCGCATGCATCACATGGCCCAGACCTTGACGGAACACCAGGCTACCCTGACCGGTAGCCCTGTGCTCATGGTTCAGATGACGAAGACGCTTCTCGCCACCCACGCTTCGTGGCTCCCGTACCAAGCTCAACTGGTGTATAAACGATTCTTTGAGAGTTCATTCGGCACACTCAATTGGCACCAATCAATTATGTCTGAGCTCACATTTATGGAACACGTCGGAGACGGTGACTTCTACTTTTTGAGACACCTGTGCCCGGCGGCCTTCGACATGTACAATGCTCTCGCTGATAGGGAACCCACTGATAGTGGCAAAAGAACAGTGGCTGCCAACGTCACGCAAGCAGAAAGGGAGCTTGGCCGCACGCTGGTGCAGATGCTGACGTCGCGGCAACACTCCATGGGCCTGCATTGCCGCGTTAACGCGTTGTTGGGCATGGACCTCATGGATTTTGATGAGACACAATACACGATCTGTGAGAATCGAACTTTCCTGTGGGGGTCCCGCATGCGCAAGAAAATGGCGACAGACACGTGGCTCCACCAAATGCGCTCCGCGCACAGATCCTGGCACAGAGAAACCCTACTCCCCTTCGTGTGGGGGGCCGTGGCCTTGCGCGACGGCAAGCGTTCGAGGTGATCCTATTGTCTTTCCTGTGAGCCACGCCTGTCTAGACTTCCGCGTCCCCGCCTGCTTACGCCAACGCCGTTGCTGTTCGTGGGGCCACCGTGCCATCGCTTTCTCTTCGCAAGAAAAGTCACTCCTCATCCTTCTCCTCCTCCTCCGCCTCCTCTTCCATCCCCTCGCCCTCGTCGTCGCCGTCGCCGCCCCCAAACCGCCCTACCCAACCTGTATTCTAGGCGACGAAGACAGGTCGCCGGGGGCAGGGCCTGCGGCGAGCGCGACGGGAGCGCCCGCGCTTGCCGTCTCATCGACGAAGCCATGGGCCAAGATTTAAGGCGAAGCGGAGCGAGCCTTCAAAATCTTGTATATATATATATACATATATATATATATGAGATTCGCGAG
>CAUYUJ010000175.1:5000-42500 GCA_963575745.1 Prorocentrum cordatum
TCCCCATCGTCGGCAGCCAGGTGAGCTCCGCCCAGTCCGCCATGAGGTCGTCGAGGTCGGTGCGTGGCACGGCGCCACTGCAGGCCTGCGTTTGTCCGCACCTGGGGCCTCCTCAGGGGGTCCAGGGCGGAAGGCGCTGTCGCGGCGACCGCCCTCCATAGCGAGACTCCCATGTCCGCAGGCCAGGGCCCCGATCGCCTCCGAGAGCGGCGGGGCATAGGCCAGAGCGGGGGCTGGACTTTCACCGGGGGCATGGGTGTTCTTGGGGGGAGGCTCAACGCTGTTGCCGAGGGCGCCCCCGAGCCCTAGAGGATCGCGGCCCTCGACGGCGACCGCGAAGGCCTTGTCACAGACTGCCTCCAGGTCGTCAGGGCTGATGCCTGGGATGGGGCTGTCAGCAGGGCCGACAGGGGACAGTCCCCCCGGGCCCATCCGGCGATGAGGGAGGCGCCGAGTGCGCGCGATGGTCGCAGGTATCCACCGCCACCCGTGGGGGAACCACGGCGAATCGACGTCGCCACTCGGCAGCTTCGACGACACCCCTCGGAAGGGCGCGCGGCTCCACCGCCCGCGAGCGGTCATCCCGTCGCCCCCGCGGTTGAATCATTCAGCCGCGACCGAGATGCGCCCAGCGTCGATGCCAGCCTGGCCGAGGTGGCCCCTCGGTCACTTCGACGCGGCACGGCCCAGGCTTCGCGGGTCCAGGCACGACGCACGCGAGCCGGCAGATCGCACTGCGATCTGGCGGTGGGAAGGCCAGCTCTGGTCAGAAGAGCCTGGAATCCGTCGACGACGGGCCTGCTGTCCATGGAGATGTGGACAGGGCGCTCGGCCGCGCAGAGCCTGCGATCCGGCCCGCTGAACGCTCTGCGACGGCCCGTGCAGGGCAGTTTCTAATACATAGTTCCAATAATTTCTAATAATAATGATGAAAAATATGCATACAACAAAAAAACAAATTATCCCGGCAAAGCGACCTAACAGCAATGTGTAGGAGCATATCTGGAAGCATTCCCCTTACGATTCAGATGAGAATCCAGTTGTAGAATTCTGCTGTTCTCGCAGTCGTAGTCGCATTCGCGATGACAGTCGCAGTGGCAACGGCAGTCGCAGTCACAGCCTCAGCCTCAGCCTGCCTCAGCCTCAGCCTCAGCCTGCCTCAGCCTCAGCCTGCCTCAGCCTCAGCCTCAGCCTGCTTCAGCCTCAGCCTCAGTCTGCCTTCAGCCTCGGCGTCAGCCTCAGGCTGCCTCAGCCTCAGCCTGCATCAGCCTCAGCCTCAGCCTCAGCCTGCCTCAGCATCAGCCTGCATCAGCCTCAGCCTCAGCCTGCCTCAGCCTCAGCCTCAGCCTGCTTCAGCCTCAGCCTCAGTCTGCCTTCAGCCTCGGCCTCAGCCTCAGCCTGCCTCAGCCTCAGCCTGCCAGCCTCAGCCTCAGCATCTGCCTCAGCATCAAATGTGGCCCGGGAATGGAGTTCTGGGAACTCGAAGAACACGAAGTGGCCTACAGTTGGCTCCGGGCATTCAAAATCATGCCCAGGAATGGAGTTCTGGGAACTCGAAGACCACGAAGTGGCCTACAGTTGGCTCCGGGCATCCAAAATGTCGCCCGGGAATGGAGTTCTGGGAACTCGAAGACCACGAAGTGGCCTACAGTTGGCTCCGGGCATCCAAAATGTGGCCCGGGAATGGAGTTCCGGGAAGTCGAAGAGCACGAAGTGGCCTACAATTGGCTCCGGGCATTCAACATGTGGCCCGGGAATGGAGTTCTGGGAGCGCCAAGAGCGATTTTGCGAGGATGTCCCAAGCGATTTCGGCTTCGGCGGTAGCCGCCGCGGGTCCTGCCCAGACCCCCCTGTGGAGTCATCTGCTGCTCTCTTTTGACACCACTAGAAACCTATCCGTCTTCGCTGTTAGGTAAAAACTAATTTTTAAGACATGATTAATTCATGAATACATTTATACATGAACTCATCGTTGCTGTCAATGCTAAATCCTTGCATTTTTAATGCATGATCCGCACGCGGAGCATGTATGAAAAACAGCACTGTACACCCTGGCAGCGAAGCTGCCATCGGCTCCCTGCACCGGCAGCGCCGGTGGGCTGGGCGGGGGCACGCACCGCCAGTGGCCGCTGTACACCCAGAGGGTGCTCGCGAAAGGGCCTGCGCAGTCGCGGCTGGGGCCCCGCCGTCTCCCCCGGGCGGCGGGCGCGTGACCAGCTGCGCGGGTCGCGGGACAGGGGGATAAAGGAGGAGGAGGAAGAGGAGGAAGAGGAGGAGGTGGACGACGAAGAGGAGGAGGAGGAGGAGGAGAAGAAGAAAGAGGAGGAGGAGGTGGACGAGGAAGAGGAGGAGGAGGAGGAGGAGGAGGTGGAGCAGGAGGAGGAGGAGGCGGAGGAGGAGGTCACAGAGGCCCGGCTCCTCCCCGGTGGGACCGCGGCGCCGCGCGCGGGGGCCTGCAGCGCCTCCGACACGGCGCTGCTGCCCGAGCGAGGTGCCGGCGGGGCCAGCAGGCGCGTGCACCGCCGGACCGCACGGCCGCGTTCCCCTCCAGGTCAACGGGGAAGGGTCCGCGGACACTCTGGTCTGGCTGCCCCCGCAGAGATCGGTCGGCGAAAAGCGGAGCTCCCACGCGGAGGTCCGCGCCCTGCCTTTGGCGCGAGCGGGCCACGTCACGGCATCGAAGCACTGCACCTGTGAGACGGCCTGCAGCAAGCCGAGATCGCAGCGACCTGGCGATACATTGCGGAGGACGGCGCACCCTCTTGGGACACCCGGCCGAGGGCATGCTGAGCCATGTGGGCCGGACGCCTCCGTCGTCGCGAAGATGCCCAAAGCAGGCCAGGTCGAAAATGGAGCGGCGGTTGAAAGCGTCACTGCATCGGAGGCTGATCGCCTGGATGTCCGCGTGTGGGCCGGACACGCCGTCGAACAGCACAGCCCCTTGCAACGACTGGCTCGGCTCAGCTCAGCCGCGGGGGCCGCGGAGCTGCTGTCACCCACGCACGCGGTGCTCAGCGAGCGCGGCGCGCACGGGTGCGAGACGCGTGCCCAGACGCGCGGTGAGCTCGTTGAGGTCGTCCATGTAGAAATCATCTACACCTGGGGGGAAGGAGCGGGGAAGGAACCTGCGCGCTGTGGGAGTGCCCAGACGCGCAGTGGGAGTGCAATGCCGTCGATGGACCGAGCGCTCCCCTGCAGATGGCCGCTGTCACCAGGCGAGGGGACGGGAGCCGGCCCCTGACATGCGGGTGACGGCGGATGCGCGTGGAGCATGCGCCGCACCGCAACCACGCGGGAGGGCAGCCTGCGCGGAGAGCAAGGTTTATGTCGGGCCTGTCCCCCTACCGGAGGATTTTCGACGAAATATGCAAGATGCCCCAAAAAATACCCCCAAAAGGTCAAACAAATACCCCCAAAGGTCAAAAATACCCCCAAAAGGTCAAAAAGCCAAAAATACCCCCCAAAAAAAGTAAAAAAATACCCCCAAAATACCCCCAAAAATAGTCCGCAGACCATGTTTGGAGTCTTCTCTTGACTAGTTTGGGGGGCCTTCTTTATCTTGACCATCTTTGCTGACTTGCAGCAAGGTCGAGGCGGGCCTCTGGTGCCAGGCTTGGTGGTCCCCAAACGTGGTGGTGAGAACGCCCGGTGGTGAGTTTTGGGCGATTTGGGTAGTGGTTTTCGAGCGCTGGCTGGCCCAGGAAACGCAAAACCTCGTGGCGACCGCGTGTCCCCAAACCCGGTGGTGACCCAGAATTATTTTTGGGGGGGAATCGGGGTCACCACCGGGTGTCTCACCACCTGGTTTGGAGACCACCAACAGGCGGCCCAACCGCCTCTGGCGAGCGAGGCCCGCGCCGGCGGCCGGAGGGAGCCGCCCCGAGGCTGGCGCGGCGGGCCCTCTCTGGGACACGCCGGGCAGCCAGGCTGCGGCCCGCGGGGCGCCTCCCGCGCACGGGACGTGTACCTGATGAGCACCTGCTGTGGCAGTGAACTATACTCCAGAGTTCGTAATAAAAGGGAGGGGGTCTGGACCCGCCAAGACAAGCCATTTCAGACCCCCCCCCCGTGGGAGAGCCCTCCAAAGCATCGTCCCCAGACCCCCCCAGGCCCTCCAAGATAGCCTGGAAGAGACCCCCCCCGACATGAGACCCCCTCCCTTTTATTACGAAATCTGGAGTAACCAAATAGGAGACATGAGAAGCATAAAGGCTGGCTGGCGGGTACGTGGGGCAGAAGCCAAGCAGTGCGCAGGGCGCGGACATCGTGTCCTCGCGGTAATCCTGCGGCACGCCGGGCAGCCAGGCTGCGGCACTCGTCAAGTCGGGCCTGTCCCCCTACGGGGGGATTTTCGACGAGAAAATAAAAAAGCGCCCCAAAAACAGTCAAAAAGAGAGTCCCAAAATAGTCTGGGGACTCTTTTTTGAGTATGTTGTGTTGCCTTGTGGGGAGCATTTTCGGGGCATGTTTTATTTTTCGTCGAAAATCCCCCTGTAGGGGGACACGCCCGACTTAATACCAGCGGCCATCGGCCGCGGCCATCTGCGCAGGTACGCGATGCCCAGCCCTAACAGGAGACGGCTGGCCTCCCCGTGATGGGCGCCCACCACGGGGGCGGCGCGTCCCGCCTTGAGCCTGGGCACGGGCTCGTGGACAGCTGGGCTCCTCCGCTGCAGTACAGCGTCCGGGCGGGCGTCCGGGGGCGGCGGCTCCGAAGAGCGCTGAAGCTCGCGGTGGAGGTGGTGGGCGACCTCGTTGGAGACAGCGAGCCCAGAGGTCACGTCGCCTCGGCCTTCGGCTTCGGAGAGCCGTGCCTCGCGCGCCCACAGCGACATGAGGACTCCGAACGGACCGACCCCTGATGGGTCTGTTTTCCACCACCACCACCATAAGTTGGAGGGGGGAAGGAGGAGGAGGAGGCGGAGGAGGAGGAGGAGGAGGAGGAGGAGGAGGACCCCCTCCCCCTCCAACTTACGCGAGCTGGATGGAATCGCGACATCCGATCGGATCGGTAACAGATCGGATCGCCCGCGGATCGTCCCGAATCGAGTCGAAGAACCCGGATCGCCGGGCCCGGCTCTGGCTGGCCCTGGCCGATGCTGGCGAATCGAACCGAATCAAACCCCATCGGAATCGCGGCCCCAGCCGGCGAATCTAATCGCATAGAATCGGATCGCAGGGCGGCCCTGAACCATCCCGACCTGTTTTTCGAAGTGCGCCTAGCCGTGACCACGAGGCTCCCCTGGAGCCTCAACAAATTCAAAGGAAGATAGCCTTGCAGGTTTCGCCGCCGCCGCCGCGAGCCTGCTGCAGCATCGCGACGGCTCAAGTCGGCTCCTCCGCCGACACTGGCGACGACGACGACAACGACGACGACGACGACGACGAAGCCGACGAAGCCGCTGACGCCGACGCCGACGCCGACGTCGACGACGCCGAAGCCGACGACGACGGCGACGGACGCCGAGGCAGACCCGCGGCGCGGCGCGGCCCCGCGGCGGCGGGGGGGGACCGCGCGGGTGGGGGCGGCGGGGGGCCTGCAGCTCGCTGATGACCGCCGTCCCGGTGTTGCCGGCGGTGCAGCTCTCTTCGTGGCAGGGCGGCTGGCGCGCCGCCGCCGCCGGCGGCGGCGCCGTCGCCCGCGGCGCTCGCCGTCGGTCTTCGGCGGCAGCGGCGTGCGTCGTCGTCGTCGTCGTCGTCGTCGTCGTCGTCGTCGTCGTCGTCGTCGTCGTCGTCGTCGTCGTCGTCGTCGTCGTCGTCGTCGTCGCTGCCGCCGGCTGCCGGCGAAGAGAGGAAGTCGACCCCTCGGCTCTTGGCGGCGAGGCCCCTCCTGGAACTGGCCGCCCGCGCGCACCGGGCCAGCCCTCGCCCGGACTGGCCGCGCAGCCAGCCTCCCCGCACGCCCGCGGCACCGTCACGCGCCACGCCCCCCCCCCCCTAGGAGGGGATTCCTCGGGCGACACCCTCGGCGCCAGCACGCGGCCGGGGCCCCGCGAGCGCGCACCAGCGGTTTCTAGAGGAAGACTGCGAGAGAGAGAGAGAGACAGGGACGAGGAGGAGGAGGGGGAGGAGGGGGAGGAGGAGGAGGACGAGGAGGAGGAGGAGGAGGAGGAAATATGAAGAGGAGGAGGAGGAGGAGGAGGAGGAGGAGAAAAAGAAGAAGACGAAGAAGACAGGAGGGGGGATCGAGGATAGAGGATCGAAGCTTTTGGACGCCTCTGGGCCTTTTCCCGCCTTCTGGGGCGCCCTCGTTGCTACTGCTGGACAAGAATGCCCCCCAGGAGAAGGAGGACTTTGAACGGGAGGAAGTAGAGGAGGAGGAGAAGAAGGTGGTGAACAAGAAGCACCAGGAAAGGAAGAAGTGGAGGAGGTTGTGAACAAGACGCAAGAGGGGGAAAAGAACAGAGGAGAGAAGAAATCCTCCCCCCCACTCCTCCTCCCACGAACTCTACCACCACGAGAAAGACGACCACAACCATGACCACCACAACGACGGGGCCTCACACCCAGGGGGAGCCTGGAGCTTCCCAGGGACCTTGCGGGGCCTCCACAGCTCCCTTGTTTTCGGGGCTCTACGATGCCGTCGCGGGGCTGCCCTTGGGCGGCCGTGCGCTGGGAGGAGCGATAACCACTACCATCTCGACCACGACCACCAACACCACAACGGCGGCCCTCCCTGCTCTCGGGAGCGGCCAAGAGGGGGGTGTCCAAGACGGGAGGGGGGGGGGGGGGGGGCAAATCATGACCGGCGGCACGTGCGCGGCCCAGCGGGGGGGCCAGGGACGTAATGAAACAAGAAGAGGCGCCACGAGATCTGGGAAAGTATCATGGCCCCCGCCATGATATCCACCCCCCCCTAGTCATCACCCCCCTCTTTGCCGCCCCCGATGCTCGACCAACGGCGCGGCCGGATCACCACCCGGGGCGCGCGCCGCGTCCAGCCAGCCCATCGTCTCCGCGTCGTCGCCCCAGTAGGTGATGCGCATCGCCATGCCCTACAAGGGAGCCGCTCGCGCGGCCTTCGTCGTCGTCCCTGTCGTCGTCAGCGTCGTCGTCGTCGTATCGTTGTCGTATCGTTGTCGCATCGTCGTCGTATCGTCGTCGTGTCGTCGTCGTATCGTCGTCGTATCGTCGTCGTCGTCGGCGGCGCCGGCATCGGCGTCGTCGTCGGCGCGGCGGCGGCGTCGTCCCTGCCGTTGCCGTTCGTCCTCGTCGTCGTCGGTTGCCGTCGTCGTCGCCATCGTCGCCGGCCGCCGTCAAAAATCCTCCCTCTCCATCCTCGCTCGTCCTATTCCGAGGGGCCCCAGATGACGCTGTGGTTGACTACCTACCAGACCACCCCAACCCAATCCTGAAGACCCGAATTTCGGGTTGGGGAGGGTAATTAAGGGTTCCACATTTGTTTTTTCGATGGTTCCCGACCCCCCCCCACTGGAAATCGCCTTGAGGTCCCAAATGTGCCAAGAGGGCCCAAAGAGTCTAAAATTGCTGATTTTCCATAGTGTTTTTCGATGTTTTTTGCTTTTCCGCCTTTCCGGCTTCCCGACGCTCCAAAACAGGCAAAGAGGCCCCAAAGATACCCCCAAGATGGCCCAAGAGTCTCCCAAGACGGCCTCCAGACGGCCCAAGACGGCCCCAAAACGGCCCAAGAGGTCACCAAGACGGCCCACGAGGGCCGATTTGGAGGGGGGGAGGGGGCCGGGACGAGCGCAGCACGGCCGGGACGAGCGGTTCCAGGGCTTGTCCGGGCCCACGAGGGCCTCAAGACGGGCCAAGAAGGCTCCAAGAGGCCTCCAAGACGGCCCACGCAGGCTCCGAGACGCCAAACGACCCCTCCAAGACGCCCAAGATGGCCCCAAGACGGGCCAAGAGGTCTCCAAAAGGGCCCCAAGAGTCTAAAATTTTTGATGTCCATCGTGTTCTTCGATGTTTTTTGTTTTTCCGCCTTTCCCCCTTCCCAACGCTCCAAGACGCGCGAAGAGGCCCCAAAGATAGCCCCAAGATGGCCCAAGAGGCCCCCAAGACGGCCTCCAGACGGCCCAGGACGGCCCCAAGACGGCCCAAGAGGTCCTCAAGACGGCCCAAGAGGGCCGATTTGGAGGGGGGGAGGGGGCCAGGACGAGCGCAGCACGGCCAGGACGAGCGGTTCCAGAGCTTTTCCGGGCCCAAGAGGGCCTCAAGAGGCCAAGAAGGCTCCAAGAGGCCTCCAAGACGGCCCACGAAGGCTCCGAGACGCCAAACGACCCCTCCAAGACGCCCAAGATGGCCCCAAGACGGGCCAAGAGGTCTCCAAGACGGCCTCCCGAGGTCCCAAACAAGCCTCCCAAGAGGGCTGAGGTCCCAAATGAGCTTCCCAAGAGGGCCCAAAGAGTCTAAAATTGCTGATTTTCCAGAGTGTTTTTCGATGTTTTTTCCTGTTCCGCCTTTCCGGCTTCCCGACGCTTCAAGACGCGCGACGAGGCCCCAAAGATAGCCCCAAGATGGCCCAAGAGTCCCCCAAGATGGCCTCCAGACGGCCCAAGACGGCCCCAAGACGGCCCAAGAGGTCCCCAAGACGGCCCAAGAGGGCCGATTTGAAGGGGGGGGGGTCCGGGACGAGCGATCCACGGGGCTTTTCCTGGCCCAAGAGGGCCTCAAGACGGGCCACGAAGCCCCCAAGAGGCTTCCAAGACGGCCCACGAAGGCTCCGAGACGCCAAACGACCGCTCCAAGACGCCCACGATGGCCCCAAGACGGTCCAAGAGGTCTCCAAGACGGCCTTGAGGTCCCAAATGAGCTTCCCAAGAAGGCCCAAAGAGTCTAAAATTGCTGGTTTTCCAGAATGTTTTTCGATGTTTTTTCCTTTTTCCGCCTTTCCGGCTTCCCGACGCTCCAAGACGCGCGAAGAGGCCCCAAAGATAGCCCCAAGATGGCCCAAGACTCCCCCAAGACGGCCTCCAGACGGCCCAAGACGGCCCCAAGACGGCCCAAGAGGTCCCCAAGACGGCCCAAGAGGGCCGATTTGGAGGGGGGGGGGGTCCGGGACGAGCGATCCACGGAGCTTTTCCTGGCCCAAGAGGGCCTCAAGACGGGCCACGAAGCCCCCAAGAGGCTTCCAAGACGGCCCACGAAGGCTCCGAGACGCCAAACGACCGCTCCAAGACGCCCACGATGGCCCCAAGACGGTCCAAGAGGTCTCCAAGACGGCCTCCCGAGGTCCCAAACAAGCCTCCCAAGAGGGCCCAAAGAGTCTAAAATTGCTGATTTTCCAAAGTGTTTTTCGATGTTTTTTCCTTTTCCGCCTTTCCGGCTTCCCGACGCCCCAAGACGCGCGAAAAGGCCCCAAAGATAGCCCCAAGATGGCCCAAGAGTCCCCCAAGACGGCCTCCAGACAGCCCAAGACGGCCCCAAGACGGCCCAAGAGGTCCCCAAGACGGCCCAAGAGAGCCGATTTGGAGGTGGGGAGGGGTCCGGGACGAGCGATCCACGAGGCTTTTCCTGGCCCAAGAGGGCCTCAAGACGGGCCACGAAGCCCCCAAGAGGCCTCCAAGACGGCCCACGAAGGCTCCGAGACGCCAAACGACCGCTCCAAGACGCCCACGATGGCCCCAAGACGGGCCAAGAGGTCTCCAAGACAGCCTTGAGGTCCCAAATGAGCTTCCCAAGAGGGCCCAAAGAGTCTAAAATTGCTGATTTTCCAGAGTGTTTTTCGATGTTTTTTCCTGTTCCGCCTTTCCGGCTTCCCGACGCTCCAAAACAGGCAAAGAGGCCCCAAAGATAGCCCCAAGATGGCCCAAGAGTCCCCCAAGACGGCCTCCAGACGGCCCAAGACGGCCCCAAGACGGCCCAAGAGGTCACCAAAACGGCCCAAGAGGGCCGATTTGGAGGGGGGGAGGGGGCCGGGACGAGCGATCCACGGGGCTTTTCCTGGCCCAAGAGGGCCTCAAGACGGGCCACGAAGCCCCCAAGAGGCTTCCAAGACGGCCCACGAAGGCTCCGAGACGCCAAACGACCGCTCCAAGACGCCCACGGAGCCTCCGCGACAAAACGCTCCGTGTCCACGGAGTCGCGGCCCAGGGGCCCAGCCTGCGATGCAGTGGATCCTGACGTACTTCCTGCCCACGGGTAGGCACAATCCAATCGCGCAGGCCAGTGCTGGGGGAACTCCCACACACCCCGACGCCTTGATCTTTTGGCAACACACCCCTGGAGGTCTCTCCACCCCTTCCCCATGACCTGCTGGTTCTCCATCTTGGGTCGTCTTCTGACGGTCCCGGGGCCTGGCGAGGGCCCCCATAGGCCACCAGAGACAAAACTAGAAAAACCCTTCTGCCGCGACCCATTCACGACGTGAGGGGGGAGGAGGAGGAGGAGGAGGAGGAGGAGGACGAGGAGGAGGAGGAGGAGGAGGAGGAGGAGAGGATCTGGGCCCCCGCTGGCTCGCAGCGCAGGCCACTCCCGCAACGGGCCACTCGTGCACGTGGAACGAGGCCCCGCGGCAACGCCAGGGTCAGGCGCCCCACCTGCAGGATCCGAGCCTCGAGCTGTCTCAACGCAGTGGGGCCGCTCGGGCCAGGGGAGGATGAGGAGGAAGAGAAAGATAAGAAGGAGGAGGACAAAGAGGAGAAGGAACAGATGGCGACGACGACGACAGAACAATCCGAGGCCTTTTGGGGAGAGGGGGGCAAGGGGAGGCCTGGATGGCCAGAGGCCAGGGCCACCACACAGGACCACCTGGAAAGAAGGAAATCCGAGCTCGAGACACAGCTGTCAAGCAAACAACTTGCATGCATCTAGGGCCAGGTCGGGAATCTCCTCCTACGGTCCTGCAGGCGGATTTGGAAGGAGAACTAACATTAGTCGACCGAAAAAACATCAAAAATAATCCAGAAGGAGCAACAATCATTGGTCAAAAATCCGCCGACCCCTTGGGGATCATCGGCGTGTGAGATGCTTCCCCCTCCCCAGACCCCTCCCCCGGGAGCCCGGTCCGGTCGATTTGGAAGGGGGGGGGTACGGGACGAGCGCAGTACGGCCGGGACGAGCGCAGCACGGCCGGGACGAACGGTTCACGAGGCTTTTCCGGGCCCAAGAGGGCCTCAAGACGGGCCAAAAAGCCCCCAAAAGACCTCCAAGACGGCCCACGAAGGCCGCGAGACGCCAAACGACCGCTCCAAGACGCCCAAGATGGCCCCAAGACGAGCCAAGAGGACTCCAAGACGGCCCCCGAGGTCCCAAACAACCCTCCCAAGAGGGCCCCAAGAGTCTACAATTGTTGATTTTCCATGGTGTTTCTCGATGTTTTTTGCTTTTCCGCCTTTTCGGCTTCCCGACGCTCCAAGACGGCCAAAGAGGCCCCATAGACAGCCCCAAGATGGCCCAAGAGGCCCCCAAGACGGCCTCCAGACGGCCCACGACGGCCCCAACACGGCCCAAGAGGTCCCCAAGACGGCCCAAGAAGGCTCCAAGACGGCACCAATAGGGGCCCAAGAGGGCGACCAAACATGTTGAAACTCTAGTGTTCTGCCCCCAGGAGCCCCAGGGGGCCACAAGAGTGCCCCAAGAGGCCCCCAGAGGCCCTCACGAGGCCGCCCAGACGCCCCAAGGAACCACCAAGAAGCACCCCAAAGGCTCCGAAACGGCCCCCGAGTGGCTCCAAAACTCGCGGTGTCGCCGTCCGCTCGGACCTCCCCGCGGAACTGCCCGAGACCCTCTGGCGGTGGCGGCGAACAGACACCAAACAAATATCACTCGCCTTTTCACCCCTTCGCAGCTTCTACTACCCCCAGATTGGCATAAACAAGGGGTCGGCGGTGTGGCGTAAGCCTAAGATCGCTGGGTCGCCAAGCATTTGGCATGGGAAACCTCTGTTTCTAATTCGCGTCTGCATTTGGCATGGGAAACCTCTGTTTCTAATTCGCGTCTGCAGCTAATTCGAGGAGACAGGCCTACATCCCTTCGTTAGCGTCTGCAGCTAATAAGAAGAGATTGGGCCCTCAAGGGCTGGCCACGGGCCTCGTGGGCTTCTCGTTGGCGCGCGCGCGGTCTTGTCCGCCAGTGCCCGGGGCTCTGGGCTTCTCGCGGGCACGGCCGGGCGCGTTAAATAAATTATTTTGCCCGGGGCAGTTTCGGCTTCTCGTGGGCGCCAGCAAGCAGCTGACTGCTGCGATGGCCACCGCCGGCGCGGGCGGGCGGGGGGGGTCAAAACGCAAGCGCCGTCGCGGCGGGGCGGCCGCGCTCGCGCGGGCGGCGGCCGCCAAGCGCGCCCCCTCTCCGCGCCGCCCTGCAGCGCTGCGAGCGCGCGCGCGGCCCCCCCCCCGCCCCCCCCGCCCCGTCGGCCCGGCATGCCCGGCCCCGCCCCGCCCAAGGCCGGGGCAGGCTGGACGACGAGAACGAGGCAGGGCCCCCCCGCAGCAAGCCGCCCTTGGGAGAGCGCCATTTCTTTAATGCAAAAGGAGGGAGAGGGGGGCCCAAGGAAGGCCCGCGGCCAAAACGGGGGGAGGTGCCGCATCGAGCCTAGGAATAATGCCCCCC
This sequence comes from Prorocentrum cordatum, assembly GCA_963575745.1. Taxonomy (NCBI): domain Eukaryota; class Dinophyceae; order Prorocentrales; family Prorocentraceae; genus Prorocentrum; species Prorocentrum cordatum. The sequence continues at coordinate 17,514 of CAUYUJ010000175.1, forward strand.
ATTGGGGAGGGGCCACCGGCCCGCCGCTACTGGGCTGCGTCGGCCGGTGCCCCCCCCGCGGGTTTGTGCCCCGCGGGCCGGCGCAGACCCTCCGCCCCTGTTGGGCGGACGGTTGCCCGTCCTGGTCGGGGGGGGGGGGGGCGGAGGCGGCGGCCGCCGCCCAGCAGCGCGAGCGACCCCGGGGCCAGCCGAGGCCAGTGCGCTGTGGCTTGCGCGGGGAGACGCGGCGAGCATCCGCGCGGACACGTGCGGGGCCGCCCCCCTCCCCCGCCGATGTCGCTTGGCTCGGCCATGTTAGACGGTGAGGCTGCTTGGCCGCGACAGGGCAGTGACGGCGATGGCGCGCTCTTTACCTAACAGCGAAGACTGATAGGTTTCTAGTAGGGTCAAAAGACAGCATCATGACGCCCCAGGGGGGTCTGGGCGCGACCCCCTGAGCTTCCTATCTGCGCTAATTAGCTATATACGCCAATCGCATGCACTAATTAGTACTGGTTCGCTCTTACATGAGTAGCGCTGACTCCGCTCTAATAGGGCGGGCGATTAGCGCTGGTTCTGGCTAGTTCCATGGGGGTCGCGTATCATGCGTGCGTCTGTGACTGCAGCCATGATGTTCGTATATCGTTTGCTGTTGTCTTTCTCCTCTTCCCCCCTCCCCCCTTCGCCCGCCCGCCCCACCTCCTCGCCTCCCAGAAAATAGCCTCAGTCTGGAAGTTGACGCATGTATCAGCAACAATCGCTAGCCCCCTCAGCAGGGCAGCATTGCGCCCGCTGTCCGAAGGCATTGCGGCTCGAGGACCAACGCGCGCGCAGCGTTCCCGGTTCACCGCCATGCCCCGCGCGAGGCGCGAGCTCTCGGACCATGACCTGCAGGCCATCGTGCTCGAGCACGTCGCCGAGATCGAGGCGACGAAGACGGGGCAGGGCGATGCAGAGTACAATCAAGAACAACATGGGCTAGATGGGGTCTTTGATGAGCGTCGCCCGCAGGGTGGGTCACGCGCCGCTTACCAAGGCTATCTTGGCCAAGACGGTGCTCGGGAAGGAGCAGGCGCAGAAGCACCGGAAAGCAATTTCGCACGCTGTGAGTCACGTGTGCGCCACGGGGCGCAACGCGGCGACAGGCGAGAGATTTCCCCCCATGTCAGGATCCTTCTGCGCAAAGCGAGTCATCTGCCAGCGCCATCACCATCCCCCTAGTCATCGCCAGATGCTCGGCGCGTCTTTGCCGCAGCAGCGCCTGCGAGATCCTCGTCGTGCGCGGACATCTACAGCGCGCGCGGGCGCGGCTCGCCGCGCAGGCTCGTGGCCATGACGCCCGAGAAGAAGAAGGAGACGCCGGCCTGCGTGGACTTGGTCGACTCGCCACCAACAGTGGACTTGCTGTCGCCAGGCGCGCGTCCGTCGGCGCACGTGCAGGAGCGCTGCATATGTATATTCATGTTTGTATAATGTGCACATGTATGTTCATGTTTATGTTTATGCGCATGTATGCTCATGTTTATGTTTATGCAAGTGTTCGCGTGCATGCACAGGTCGCGCGCGCGCGCCCATTGTATCCCGCCAGGACACGTCCACTTTGAAGGGGCACGTGGACTATGCCTTCGTGTGCGTTATCGAGGACGCTTCGGGGAGGCGCGAGTACCCTCTGGTGCGCGGCGACAGAGGCTTCTGCATGGCGGACCTCGGAGGCGGCGAGATGGCCGACGTGCGCACAGAGATGGCGAATCTCCTGCTCGACGAGAAGGAGAATATGCTGGCCAAGCGGGCTTCCATGGATAAAGCCAGGGCGGCCGCCAAGGCGAGGCCACGCGACGAGGGGCGCGAGGTCGAGGATCTGCAGGAGGTGGGGGTGCCTGCGGCCGAGGCGCCCATGGCCAAGCCCAAGGCCAAGCCCAAGCCCAAGGCCGAATGCAAGGCCAAGGCCGAGTGCAATAATAAAACAATGAAGACTGCGTTGAAAAGGCCAGCTGGCTACGGCATCCACAACGTGGAGATGCGCTACAAGGCATCCTGCAGCATCGCCGCGCGCCAAAAGTTCGAGCCGAAGCGGCAGGTGGCATCCAGCGGGGGCGCCCGCTACAAGGACTGCGACGTGGATGCCGCGCGGGCCGTCGGCTGCGAAGCAGTGGCCTTGATGGATAAGGGCGATCTTGACGAGGAGGGCGCAGCGTCGTGGATGACCAGGAGGCCGACAGAAAAGCTCGGGAAGTGAAGGCGCGCGTGCTAGCCAAAGTGTAAAACGCCCGTAGATCGCATCATATATGTTGCGCTCGAAGCGCCGCGGCTCGGGCGCCGCTCAGAGCCCCTCGGCGCGCGCGTCGCGCGCCGCCCATGGCCGACGTAGGAATGTCTTCGCCTGCGCATCGCGGGAGCCGACAGCTGCGTTTTTCCCGGTCCGTACGTTCTCTCTTCGCACGCAGCAGGCTATGCACGAGCATCGCGTGGCGTGGCCGACGTGCATCTCGCGAGAAAAAAGGAGCTCTCTAAAAAAGGGTCTCCTGTGCATGAGGCTCCCTTTTTTGTTATTCTCTCTCTCTCTCTTTCACACTCCTTATTTTTTCCCTCTCTCTCTCTCTCTCTTATCTCTTCTCTCTCTCTCTCTCTCCTCTCCCTCTCTCTCTCTCTCTCTCTCTCTCTCTCTCTCTCTCTCTCTCTTTTCCCCTCTTCTTCTTTCTCTATATATGTATGTATTTCTGCGCGTCCTTCTCTTGGTGCACGTCCCCTCTCTCTGTCGATCGTTCTCTTTCCCTTTCTCTCCTCCCTCTCCGCCACCCCCCATTTCCCCCCCCTCCCCCTCCTTCCATTTCCCCTGAACAAGCAATAGCCTCTTGTGTAGGAGGCCGCGACGCTGGGGCGGCGCGCCCGACGCCCGGCGACAACGAAAGGTTTGCGATGGGGCGGTCGCGCCTGGCTGGCCACAACAGATTGCCGTAGCGCCGGTGCGGTCTTGTCCCCACCTTCCCTCCTCAGGGCTTGCGTCTGGCTGGTTCCTTTCTCGTGAAATCGGGCTCCGCGTTCGCGTCGGTTCGCGGCTCGGCAGGCGCGTCTCGTTCGCGGCTGCTTCGTTTTTGGCGGACGGTCTGCTTCCTTTTCGATGCTCGGTTTCGGTTGCCGTTGGTCTGGTGCGTAGGTGTGCGTGGATTTGCGTATAGAGAAATAGAAATATAGAAAAACTGGCAGATAGATAGATCGATAGATAGATAGATTGATTGATCGGTTGATTGATTGATGCAATGGCGTGTAGAAGTACATGTGATAATAGATGAAGGATTGGCAGGTTGATTGATTGATTGGTCGTTTGGTTTATTGACTGATAGACTGGTGGATTGACCTGCTTTGCTTCGAACAATGTTGACAATATTTTTTGTCGCGCAGCCGCGCCGGCTGCAAGGTGCCCGACGAATGGTGACCTTTCGAGTTGCTTTCTCGACGGCTTCCGCGGCGCAGATGGCGCTGCTCGCCCTGCTCTCGGCAATGGCTGCGTTGCTGCCGTCTCCAGAGGAGGGGCGGGGCGTGGGCGGCGTTGGCAGGGGCAGCAGCGGCAGCGAAAGTAGCCGTAGCAGAGAAGTTGGCAGGGGTAGCAGAAGCAGTAGCAGCGCAGGTTTTGAGAATGCACCCGCGCGCGGGTCAGGCGATGATGATGGCAGCTGCGCCTGGGGGCGACGCTCCACCACTAGGACGAGGGGGCGACCGAAGGGACACGCGTCCTGATTTCCAGGAGGGGGAGGGGGGGGGTGGGGGGGGGGGGGGGGGGGGCGACGAGGGGGGGGGGGGGGGGGGGGGGGGGGGGGGGGAGATGGAGCACGACGAGGTGCGCTGGCTCATCGCCCAGAGCGACGGCTGGCAGCAGACAGAGAAGGGCCGAGCTTGGGCGGGGCAGCCCATGCGTTTGTTTCTTCGTAACGGGCCAAAGCATTGCAACACATGCAGCTGTTCCGCTTATATAGGAGTTGGGGTTGGCCGCGTGTCTCCGCAGTGCCAAGAAGAACAACAGCGCGCCTGCATGGAGGGCGCCGCGGATTCCCACGGCAACATTCCAGCGGTGATGTATCCTGCAGCGCATTGTCGACAGTCTGGTCGGACCACCACCATTTAGCTAGATGCCATGTCAACGAACGGGAGCGATGCGCGGCCGATGAAGCCGATCAAACGCAGGGAGCAGAACAAGGGCCAGGCGCGCGGCAGGCCATTTGGGTCCGCCAGACAGTTTGCCCTCCTTTACAAGAGAGCTGATTGGGCCACGGAGTGGAGAGTCGGAAATGCAGGATTGAGGCGGAGAAGGGAAGCAAGGAAGGAAGGAGGGGAAGGGTGACCAATAACGAGGAGTAGTGATAGAGAGAGAAGGAGAGACAGAGAGAGAGAGAGAGAGATAACGAAATAGAGAAAAAGAGAAAGAGACAGAGAGAACGAGCGCGCCCGCCCCCTGCCGCAGGTGGATCTCGTCGACGGAGGAGATGGAGGGGCGGGAAGTGTTTTCTGATGAGCAGCTGGCCCCGCAGGAATGGCTAGAGCCTCCGCAAACAGAGCCAGCCCCCGATCCCGTTCCGAAGCCGACGGGGGCGGCAGCTTCGGACCCAGGAGCAACGATCATGCAGCAGCTGCAGCAGCTTCAGATGCAGCAGATGCAGCATTTTCAGGTGCAGCAGCTTCGGCGGATGCAGCAGCATATGGCAGCAGCAGCGCCGCTCGCACCGCCAGCTCCCATCCCGCGAGCAGCACCGCCCCCATTGGTGGCAGCGCCAGTTGCGGGACAGCATCCTTTTCCACCAGTTGCGCCAATCGCTCCTCTCATTTGTCCACCGTTACCAGTGATCGGGCCGAGCGACGGGCTTCGCGCTGCAGCGAAACCAGGTTCTGCCGCGAATCGCGAATCCCATGCCGACGCCGACGAGACTTGCACCGTCGTTGGAGGTTGCCTCCGCTTCCCCAACAACGCAAAACAGCCCTCAGACGATGATAGCGAACACGGCGGCGGCGGGAGCGGACCAGCGCCATCTCGCAGGCGGCTCAAGGACAAGAGTGGCGCCGCCAATGACGACGCGCCGCGCCCCCAGGAAGAAACCGAGGAAGGAGTGAGAGCTTCCATGTCCGTCTGCGCTGAATCAAGGGGGCGCGACCCTTGAATCTTCGCCACCTTCGGCGCCTGAAAACAAACCCCCGCCCTCTCGCGATGAGACTTGCAGCGTGTGTGTGTGTGTGTGCGTGTGTGTGTGTGTGTGCGTGCGTGCGTGCGTGCGTGCGTGTGTGTGTGTGTGCGTGCGCGTGCGTGTGCGCGTGCGTGTGTGTGCGTGTGCGTGTGTGCATGCGTGTGTGTGGGTGCAGGGCAGAGACAGAGTTGCAGGTTGGATGGGTGGAGTTTTGCATTTCATGCTGTAGTATGCCTCCGCAGAAAGAGGCAGGGCAACTGGTCGCACAGCTTGAATTGCAGAGACCCAAATGCGATCCAAGTGTGACGCAAATTTTTCATGAAGAAATCGCAGACGACTGACGGTAAATGCTGCGCATGGTTGAAAACACATCGTTTTCAGGAAAAATAGCGCGTAACATTCTGGACAGCTTCGGAATCTAAATTGCACGTTGCGTTTTCCGTCGCTCATGCTACAAACGAGTATCGTTTCTAGACAGCGCTTGCCGCGATGGAAAACGACCCCTTTCTGTCCAAATGGGTCGTTTTCTGCTCTGTCAGCAAACGCGACACCCTGCGCATCACCAAGAGAGGACCCGCCATGCAGGTGAAATGTTTTACCAATGAGAATTTTACTTCACAAAACAAGCAGTAAAACTGTTACGGGTAAAATATGTCACCATGGTGTGTACGTGCACCATTGAATTTATTAGCAACATGTAACATTGTATGATATTCTGTGTGGTATGGTATGATATGGTGGTGGTGGCTCATTCGGCTTATACTTGATCGCCTCGGTATGATCGTCTTCGCCACTCGGAGTTTCGTGAACTTAGTTGTTGAGTTGGCTGGCTGCTTCCTTCTCCATCCGCCTCCTCAACGCATTCCGGCGCGCGCAATAAGCAATCTGCTGTGGTCAGTCAGCGCGTCGTTTCGCTTGGTCGCGACGTTGGCATCCGCAATCGTTTCCTGAGCGATCCGGCTTGTCTGTAGCTGTTTGCTGGCTCAAGCGATGACGTTATTTTCGCTCTGCCTCTGCGCAATCGTTCTTCTTGCAAACTTTCCCACCCGTGCAGCGCCAATCCGCGTCGGAATTGCAGATATGGTTGCCTCGAGGCCAGCAGCCGCGATGCCTGGGGATTCCGACGAGGATGCGCATCCTCCAGTGTTCAAGAGGCCCGCCGTGGCTCCAGCTGAAGCAGCGCCTGCGCATCCCACGGCAACAGAATCTTCACCGCCCGCGCCGCCCCCATCATTGGCTCCGAAGTCAGAGAAGGAGACGGCCAAAACGTTCCAGCTGCTCCTGGCCAAACAAGAGAAGAAGCCATCTGACCACCAGGAACAGGCGCTTGCAGAGACCGATCGGGAGGTTGCGACAGCTGATCCCAGAGCGGCGAAGAGCTTCGAGAACTCGCCCCGCTACCATGCCACGAACCACAGGAGGGGTACCCCCGAAGAGTCCCGCGCTGACGCGCAGAAGGCCGTAGACTCATGGTTGGCAATGCCTGGCGGGAGCAGCGACAGACAAAATGTCATCGCTGATGTGGAGAATCATGGTGGTTTTCAAGAATTTGAAATGGTTGTTCATTCTTGCACTAAGTCGCACAAGAAGAAAGAGAGCGAGACGCACCCCCACCAGTTATCCTCCGCCATCCCGCCGCTGGCCTTTTCATCTTTCAGCCTCGCCCTTGTGCCCCCCCACCTGCGCTAGAATGAATGTGGGGGGGTTATATCGCGATGGAATGCAGTTGATTACTTTGTTTTCAAAAAGCAAGAGAAAGTGGGTGAGCAAACCGCCCCCCCCGGCATGAATCAATCATTTTGGGGCGTCTGTTGTCGGCGCGCTCTAATTCTCAACGTTGCCCAGGGCGAGAATCCTGGAGTTCAACGGCATCCGCGCGAACGTCTTCGCCGTGGATCAGGCGCAACGGCTGCGCGCCAGCGATGCGTGCATTCGCTTGGTGGAACAAAAGTACATCGCTCTTGGCCTGGGCCCTCAGATGGCGAGAACACGCTGTGTCATCGACGAAGCGGGGCCGTTCTTGTCGCATCGCTACTACAGGGGCGCGACGAAGACCATGACCAGCACCGACGAGAGGGGAAAAAAACACATGTTGAGCTCGGTTTCCGCCCTCAAAAAGATCACCGATGCCCCTGGGAACGCATCTTCTTCTTCGCGTGGCGCGATCGCGGAGTCAGTGGCCATCGAGACAATGAAACAGGAGCTGCGCCCCGTCAGGGCCATCTCCTCACTACCCATGCCCCCCCATCACCCTTCCCATCTCCATTCATGCCCCCCCTTCGCCAACCTCTCCTTGCAGGACTATCTTGGCCACGCTGCGCAGCAACCAGGGCGCCCTCCTTCAGCTGAAAGCGAAAGCTTCGATGCTGCGCAAGAAGGGCGGCCATTGCGAGCAGCGCGAGACCGAGATTGCCATGGCGCAGGAACTCCTGGCGAGATTTCTCGAGGAAACGGAGATTTTGCTCGCAGAGGCTGCGTCCGTGGATGCTTCGGATGACGACGACGCCGTGCTGAAGATCACCGAGCGGCTGCAGAGTGCGAAGAAGGAGGGTGAGCAGCACATGGCGGGCTTCGAGGAGGGGAAAAAGCGTTGGGGGCGCCATTTCGAAGCGGCGTCGTGAAGTCGGTTGTTCACAGGGGTACGATGTCTGAGCGTACAGATTGCAATGCTTCTTTCAAGCGTCTACGTCTTGGTACCTCGATGCTAGAGCGATGCAGCGTTTCAGTTGTGCTCCTTCGTATTTTCCAGACTTCCATATACATATCCTCCATGGTTTCCGTATCTGCCCGCCGCGCCGCGGAGAGGTGTTCCGGCGTGGCCGCCGCCGCCGCCAGAAAAAAGACCCCCTGCCGACCTGCAGAAAACGCGTCTCCTGTGCAGGGGGCGGCGCCCCCGAGAACAGAATCGAGGGTAAATCTGAGCCGTCGGGTTGGGTTGGGGTGGTTTGGTGGGTGGTGAGTGGTTCTGGACGGGCCCGCCAGCCGAGTCGAAGCCATCCATCCTGCTGCGCCGCCCACTGCGAGCCGCGGCGCTGCTGCACGCGTGCCGAGCAGAGCCCGCAGCGTCCGCCGCGGATCGCCAGCGGCCCGCCGCATCCCTCCTCCTCCTCCTCCTCCTCCTCCTCCTCCTCCTCCTCCTCCTCCTCCTCCTCCTCCTCCTCCGCCTCCTCCTCCGCCGCTTCTCCTCGATCCCACGTTGCCCTCCGCGGATGCCAGAAAAGCTCCTCGTCAGGGGAACTGGGGAGGGAGCGGGGCGCGGCGGAGAAGACCGAGGTGGCAGCGGCGCTATCGGGGCGCCTCCCGCCTCGAGACTGCGAGCACCGACGACGACGGAGACGACGACGACCAACACCACCACGACGACGACGACGACGACGACGACCAGGACCACGCCGACGCTGGCGCCGACCCCCACAATAACGATGACCAAGCCGACGCCGACGACCACGCCGACGAAGACGACGAAGACGACGATACCGACGAAACCCACGTGGCGCGGGCGCAACGACAACGACGATCGACGTTGACGACGACGTTGACGACGACGACGACGACGACGACGACGACGACGACGACGACGACGACGGCGACGACGGCGACGACGCGGGCGCGGGGGTATCTCCTGCTCGACGGCTTCCCTCAGCAGCTCAAGCGTGTCCGCGCAGCCTCCCCAGGTCGTCATCATCGATCGTCGTCGTCGGCGATCATCCGTCAGTTTCGGTCGATCGTCGTATATCGTCGACCGTCGTCGACGCTACAAGAGAAGAGAGAGAGCAGGAGCAGGAGAACAGGAGGATCAGCAACAGCAGGAACAGGAGGAGCATTAGGAGGACAGGACGCTCTTTCCAGCCACCAGGAACCAGGAGCCAGGAGGACATGAGGAGGGGTAGGAAGAAGAAAAGGGGGAGGGCCATTTAGAGCTAACGCCCTAGTGCACTGCATGATGTTCATGCCAACAGCATGAGCCTGGTTGACAAATGACAATAATTAAGATGTACTGGTCTCCTGAAACACGGCATCCCTCCGCCCTCCGCCATAGGATTGCTCGTCCACTGTCTCTCTTTCTTCCTGATCTTCCCGGAGCCCGTCCTCGTCCTCCTCCTCCTCCTCCTCCTCCTCCTCCTCCTCAGCCCCTTTCGGCACAAGTCCACCTCGCGAGGTCCGCCTCCCTGCTGCCCCGCGCGCCGCGGACGCCCCGGCTGCGAGAGCTCGGCTGCTGCGCGCAGCCGCAGCACGGTTGCGTGCAGCCGTCACAGCCCTCGGGGCCCCTCGGCGCGCCTGCGCCTGCGGGCGGCCTGGCGGCGCTTCGGCGCCGGCGGGGCCCCCGTGGGGGCGGCGGCGCGCGCGGCGAGCTGGCCCCCGTCGGAGCTCCTGATGTGATCGGCGGTGGTGGAGCGCGGACTGGCGAGTGAGTGGCATCGAAGGGCACAGATCGACCTGGAATCGGCCACGAATCGTCGGCGGATCGGCGATAGACCCCCGATAGCGAATCCGCACTTTCCTGGGCGGGGTGGGGCCATCAGACCCCCCATCGGCGATCCATGGGCGATTGGGGGTCGATGCATCCCCCCCTATGCATATCCTAGGCCGACGGGCGAGGCGGAGGTGGGAGGTGTCGCCGCGGCGGTCGGCACGACGCGGCCAACTCGGAGGACCACGACTTGGCCGGTGACGAGCCACGGCGGGGCCGTGGCAGGGGCAGGGACACGAGCGCGGGCCCGCGTCGAGGCGCGCGTCCATGGCCCGCGCGCCGCCGCGCTGCTCCCCGGGCAGGCCGTGCTGCCCGGCGACGGGGGGAAGAGGAGGGGCGAAGCAGGCAGACGGCGACGAGCGCGCAGGCGGGAGGCCGGGCCTGGCGGGGCGGGCGGGCACGCGGCAGGGGGGCGCGGGCCCGCCCCCAACGGCGTCCGGCGGCGTGCGCGCACGGCTCTGCCGCGGCCCCCTGCAGGGCGCCGCCGCGGTGGCCGCCTCCGTCGGCGAGGGGGCACCGCCGAGGGCCGCCCCGCAGGAGGCGGAAAGGAAAGCGAGGCCCGCGGGCCCCGGCGGCGTGGTCCTCTCCGCGGCTGCTCTGGAGCCGCGGAGGCCCCGCTGAAGGATACGGCACTGGCTCCAAGGCGGCCCGCCGACGGCCCAAGACGGCCCCGGGGGCCTCAAAGACTGCCCCAGGGGTCGCCCAAGACGCCATCCTGGGGCCATCCCTGGGGCCATCGTGGGGCCACGCCGGAGCCCTCCGGGGCCGTCCTGTTGGGCTGTGCTGGGTCGTCTTCGGGCCTTCCAGGAAAAGGGCGATGGGGGTGGCAGGGGGGGCGGCGGGGTTGGCGGGTGTGGGGCGAGGGGCGCCGCACAGGGATGCGGGGCCGCCCGCCGCCGCCCCTTCGGCCCGAGCCCTGACCCTGAGGACCGAACCAGCCCGGCCCTGAGGCGGACCCCTGAACCCCAACCCTGGGCACTGGCCCTATATAAACCGTGATATCCCAATCCTACTCCCTTCACCCCCATCCGAAGCACTACCCCCAAGTCTGACCATACGCCCTTACGCTGGATCATAAGCCCTATCTGTTTCCGAACACACTAAGCCCTCCCAGCAGAACCCCAGCCCTGAGCAGTACACCTAAACCGACGCACTAAACCCTACCACACCAACAATCTAACCCTGACACCCTGACCCTAATATCCTAACCCCTGGACCATAACGCACTGAACCCTGACACACTAACTCCTAACACCCAATTCCGAATCATAAGCAAAACACCTAATTCGAACGTCCGAACCCGATAAAATACCCAACCCTGAGCACAAACCCTAACAAACCAAACAAACAACCAGCATGCATAGCCATAAGCTTTAGCATCTTAATCTTCAAGTTAAGAAAATTAGTACCCCGACCCTCACCAAACGCACGAACCCGAACTCTTACACCATAATCTCAGACACATTCACCCTAACAACGTCGCCCTAACACCCTGACCCTAACCCTAGGAGCTAGAAACCTGACCCCCTAGCCCCAAGCATTAGGCACTCTGCACTGGCATGAACACACTGAACGGCACACTCCAGCCCTGACACCCTGCCCCTGACACCCAAACCCCAGCACGCCAGCCCCAAGTGCTGTGAAATGAACCCTGTCAAACCCGACCGTAACGCCCTGAACACAACAACAACACAGCCCTGAGCACAAACCCCAGCCTTGAGCCCCAACCCTCAGCCCAACACCCAAACCTGATCACCTGAACCCCTTGACTTGAGACGCCTTCCCGCGCGCCGGAGCGCTCGCCGTCCCGCCCCCCGGCCGCCGCCAGAGAGAGGAGGCGGGGAGGGGGGGGGGAGGGGCGGAGGCCTCTGCCAGCGCCAAGGGGGGGGGAGAGAGGAACTGGGCCCCACCCTCTGGGAGGAGAGGGAGACGGGGGGGGAGCACACCACCCCGTTGAAGGTAAGGAGGGAGGGGGCGGGGTCCTGTGGAGACGAACCCCGCTTTACAACTGGCGGGTCCACTGCTGGTGCTCTTCCCCTCCGTCTCCTCATCCTCCCCTCCCAAGCATCCTCTCCCTGGTGCTCTTCTGCCTGGCAAGTCCCTGGTGCTTCCGCCCACGCACCCTCCTGCGTGATCCAATGTGACAACGTTGTCGCCCTGGACCAGCTTGGCCTCGAACCCGTCGAGCTGGCACGCGCCCGCGAAACTGCAAGTCGCTGGTATGGCAGGCATCCTCTGCCTCGTCCGCATCAATATAAGCATCCTCACCACCGCCATTTCCACCATCAGGATCGCCACAACAACTGTCATCAAAATCTGCACGAGCGACCTTGACAGCATCACATTCATCACTGCCATCGTCACAACTACCTAACCATCGTCATCGCCGTCGTCGGCGTCATCGCCGCCGTGTCGTCGAAATCATCGCCATGTCATCACCACGACCGTGGACCGTTACCAACACACACCACCATCACAACCACCATCACCATCGTAACCAGCTAAACCAATATCATTAGCATCACCAACAGCATCACCGTCATCATTGTCGTTGTCATCCGCATGATCGTCCGTATCAGTCCGCACGGCTCGTCCCGATTTGGAACGGGTGAATTCGGTTATCGCAAATGTCTGGCGGGGGGCCGACCAGAAGAACATACCCAAGATCAGTTCATTGGCGAATGTGTACAGCTCCGGATCCAAGCTAGATCGGCGCGGTCTTTCTTCAAAAAAAACGATCAAGTATTCCCTGATACTCCAGTATGCGAGAGGGGTCCGTTTGTAAAAATGCCCTGGCGGCTGCGGCCGAGGTCCTAGGGCCCGTAGAAGAGCCGCCAGGAAGGGCATCAGACGGGCTGGATGCTTTTCGTGGGCGTCCACTCTGTATTGTCTCACGGGTCCACGGGCCACTTGCCCTAGGGATGAGGGGTGAAGTGGGCGGTCCAAGATGAACGCCCAGTGTCCTGGACCAGCCGCCAACCCCTCCACTCGTGCCAACCAGAATCCTAAGGCCTACCTGGTGCGACGAGGCCTTGACCTCAAGACGGAGGCATACTTGCCCTCATAGTCCTGAGCTCATTCAGTTTATGTTGAGGCTTCGCCTCCCCCGATCCGACTTGTCGACTTGAGGTGTCATGGTGTCAGCGGATTTCTGCTGATCTGGTCCTCCACCTCCGCTTTCGCCTCCCCCCTCCTCATCCTCCTCCTCCTCCTCATTGTCCTCCTCTTCATCGCCCTCCTCCTTCTCATCCTCCTCCATGTCCGCCTCATCCTCGCCCTCCTCATCGCCTGCCTCCTCCTCCTCATTCTCCATTCCTTTTTCCTTATACAAAACTTCTTCCTGTCGCACCCCGAGGCCAGGTTTTAGGGCGGTCCGGGCGTTTCGCCTGAGACTTACTCACCATTTACGACTCTGTAACTTAAACATTGGCAACTCACAGATGGAGGGCGGGTGGTTTTCAAAATGCGGCTCTCCCCTTAGCGCGGCGCACATTCGTTTCAAAAATTTGCAAGAGCTTCACGGATTGAGGGCGGCTCGTTTTCAAAATGTGGCTCTCGCCTCAGCCCAGCACACCTTCGTTTTAAAGAGTTGCAAGAGTTTCACGGATTGAGGGCATTCCTTTTCAAAATGTGGTTCTCGCCGTAGCGCCGCGCACATTCGCTTCCAAAATTTGCAAGAGCTTCACGGAGCTTCACAGTTATGTTGATTCGCTGTGTTGAAGTCCAAGGAATGGCGTTCTGGCACGATTCAGGACCGTCAAAACGCAACACTCAGGTTCATCCGTGGCGTTGGAAACCAGAGAACAGTGTTTTGGCATTCTCCAAGGTCTTCAAACAATTGTCTTCGAACGAGGCAGTTCCCTCAATGGAAATGAACCGTTGTAAGGGCCTATGAAGAGGGAGCTTGGAGGGAGGGTTTATTCCAACATCTTTGATGACTCTTGGGTTTACACTTGTCCTCCTCCTCATCCTCCTCCTCATCATCCTCATCATCCTCATCATCCTCATCCTCTGCCTCCTCCTCCTCGCCCTAATCCTCCTCATCCTGCTCCACGTCAGCCTCATCCTCGCCCTCCTCATCGCCCGCCTCCTCCTCACCCTCCTCCTCCTCGTCCTCCTTATCCTCCTCATCCTCTGCCTCCTCCTCCTCCTGATCATCATCATCCTCATCCTCCTCCTTCTCATCATCATCGTCGTCATCATCATCAGCATCATCATCGTCATCAGAAGCAGCACCAGCAGCATCATCAGCAGCATCGTCATCATCATCATCATCATCATCATCATCATCAACACCATCATCAGCATCATCATAACATAAGAATCAGCATCATCAGCATCATCACCATCATCCTCCGCATCATCATCATCCTCATTATCCTCCTCCTCCTCACCATCATCAGCATCATCATCATCGTCATCATCATCGTCATCATCAGCAGCATCATCATCAGCAGCATCAGCATCATCATCATCATCATCATCATCATCATCAGCAGCAGCATCATCATCAGCATCATCATCATCCGAGTCAGAATCCAAATCACAACTAACAACTACAACAACATCAGCAAAAACAACACCAGTCACATCAACAACAACAACCATCGCAACAACAACAGCAACGACGGCAACAACAACCACAACCACCACAGCAACAACAATGGCAAACACCCCAACAACCACAGCAACCATAAAAAAAACACTAAAAGCAACTATCACAATCATAACAACCACAACAACAGCAGCAGCAACAACAACCAGTTCAAGACTGCTCGCTCTTATCTGCTCCTCGCGTGCCATTCAAAATGTATACCCCAAATCCTCGATACCCGCCCTCCTCGTCTTCCATCGTACCCCCTTGGGGGTACATATCTTTCGCACCTGCAACTTGTATTTCGCGCAGCCCCTATGGCAGGGGAAGAGAGGACGGATGGAAGGAAGGGACAAGGGGGAGCGAGGAGGATGGAGCATGAGAGAGAGTAGCAGGAGGGGGGCTAGGAGCAGAAAGCACATGGTAGAACCAGACAGGAAGATCGGGCGGGTAGAACCTAAAGGGCGGAGCGAGAAGGCGGGCCCAGGCGCACGATTTGAGAATACATTGTGAGAAAGTATGGAGCGAGGGCCTTTGTTGTTGTAGCTCGGGGCCCTACAACGCAGTTTGGTGAGCCCTCGCTCTTCCTTGAAAAAACTGGGTGCGAGCCCTGAGAGAAACACTTTTAATCAAAAACATAGCAATGGTTACCAGGCAGGGGGAATCAACAATAGTAATATCTTAGAAATGGAACTTCAACAGCAACAACAACAACAACAACAACAACAACCACAACCACAACCACAACCACAACCACAACCACAACAACCACAACAGCAGCAGCAGCAACAACAGCAACACCGACGACGACAGCGACAACGACAACGACAACGATAACGATAACATCATCATCATCATCATCATCATCATCACCATCATCATCATCATCATCATCATCATCATCACCATCATCATCAGCAGCATCACCATAATCATCGTCGTCGCCGGCGTCGTCAGCAGCATAGTCGTCATCATCAACAGCGTCGTCGTCTTCATCATCATTAGCAGCAGCAGCATTGCCATCATCATAACCATATTAGCAAGCCTCATAGCATCATCAACACCACCATTACTAATTACTAACATCAACATCAACAACAACCACAACGACAACGACAACAGCAACAACAACAACAACTACAACAACGACGACGACTACAACGACGACGTGGTTGACGGCGACAACAACAACAGCAACCACAAGAGAAACATTATCATCATCAGCAGCAGCAGCTGCAGAAGCGGCAACGTCAGCTACATCATCATCAACAACATCACCATCACCATCATCATCGTCATCATCATCGTCGTCGTCACCGGCGTCGTCAAGCAGCATAACCGTCATCATCAACATTGTCGTCGTCTTCATCATGATCAGCAGCAGCACCACCACCATCAACAACACCATCATCAGCATCGTCATGATCACCACCAACACGACCAGCTCAGCAGCGTCACCATCATCTTCATCAGTATCAGCATCGTCAGCATCAGCATTAACATCAGCATCAGCATCAGCATCCGCATCATCATCCTCATCATCACCAGCACCAGCACCATCCTCATCAACATCATGAGCACCAGCATCACCTGCACCAGCATCATCAGCATCATCATCCTCGTTGTCCTCCTCCTCCTCCTTTTCCCCCTCTTCCTCCTCTTCCTCGTCCCTCCTCCTCCTCCTCCTCCTCCCCCTCTTCCCTCCATTACTTAAACCCTCCCTCCTCATCATCCTCCACTTCCTGCATCCTCCATCATCCTTCTCCTCCTCCCGCCGACAAGAAGGTGGGACACCGCGCCGTGGTGCCGCCGACGAACGTCGTGCGCACAGAGAAGGGCAGCCTGAGGGTACCAGCGACGACGAGGCCGGAGGAGGAGGAAGAGGAGGGCAAAGAGGGCGAGAGGGGGGAAGGAGGAGGAGGAGGAGGAGGAGGAGGAGGCGGCTGAGGCTGAGGGCGAGGAGAAGGGGGAGGAGGGGGAGGAGAAGGGGGAGGAGGGGGAGGAGAAGGAGGAGGGGGAGGAGGGGGAAGCGGGGGGGGGGGAAGAGGAAAAAGGAGGGAGGAGCGAGGAGGGGGAGGGAGGAGGGAGGAGGGAGGAGGGAGGAGGGAGGAGGGAAGGAAAGGAGGAAGGAAGGTAGGCCTGGCGCCCGCGGGGCCCTGAAAGCCGCCGACGGCTGGCGTCGTGGCGCGAGAGCGGGAGCGGGAGAAACCCGCCCGCTACCCTGGCCCTGGTCTCTGCGCCGCCGTCGTCGAGGCTGGCGGCCGCATGGGGGCGGAGCTGCAGGGTTTCCTGCGCGCCCACGCGCCTGGCGCAGACCGCGCGGCCGCGCTGGCCGACGTGCGGCAGCGCTTGGTCGTCGCGGTGGCGCGTGGCACGGCCGCGATGCTGCTGAGCGCCGCCGGGGCCTGGCCGTGGCCGTGGCGGTCGCCGGCCCAAGCTGCCGGCCGCGGCCGCGGAGGGGGCCGGCGAGGCGCGGGGCGGCGCCGCGCTGCCAGGCCGCCGAACAACCCGGCCGAGGCCCTGGGCGGCGCGGGGGCGCAAGACGGGCCGTTGGGGCGCCAGCTGCGGCGGCACTGGGGCGCGGGCGCGCCGCGCAGGGAGGAGGAGGAGGAGGAGGAGGAGGAGGAGGAGGAGGAGGAGGAGGAGGAGGAGGAGGAGGAGGAGGAGGAGGAGGAGGAGGGGCGCTGGGCGGGTGCCGGAAACTCGCGGCTGCAGGCGGCAGCCCGCGCGGAGGCGCCTGGCGGTGGGACCGCGAGGCGCCTGGCGGTGGGACCGCAGGGCCCACGCAGGCCAGGCGGCCGCGCGCTCTCCTTCGCCGCCCTGGTTCGGAGGGAGGAGGGAGCAGGGAGGAGGAGGGGAGGAGGGAGGGAGGGAGGGAGGGAGGGGGGAGAGGGAGGGAGGGAGGGAGGGAGGGAGGGAGGGAGGGAGGGAGGAGGAGGGAGGGAGGGAGGAGGAGGAGGAGGAGGAGGGCGACGAGTAGGACGAGGAGGAGGAGGAGGAGGAGGAGGAGGAGGAGGAGGAGGAGGAGAGGAATGGGAACATGGAGGGAGACGAGAAGGGAGGCACGCAACACCTGCAGGGACGCCTGCAATGTAGGCTTGGAGGGAGGGATGAGAAACGAGGGAGTGAGGGAGGGAGGAGGGAGGAGGGAGGGAGGGAGAGAGGGAGGGAGGAGGGAGGGAGGGAGGAGGGAGGAGGGAGGAGGGGGGAGGAATAGTAGGGGAGGAGGGAGGCGGGGGTCCGAAGCCACTGTCGCTCAAGCAGATTCGGCACGAGCCACTCGGGCTCAATGGCGCCCCGATTCCCGCCGGCATGCTCATGCGGGGCCAGCCCTGGCCCACCGCGGGATACGGGCGCGTGCAACTGCCTCAAAAATCCACGTGAAACATCCTACGATCTGAGTTGAATACTTTACGATAGGCGCAAAAAATACTTCGCGACCTGTGCGACCTATTGTACGAGCTGCGTGAAGTGTTCCCATCCACGTGAACTGCAGTATGCCCTGCGCGGAAAGCTCGAACTCTACGTAGACTCTACGGGGACATTCACGTGGTGTGCCCGAAGATCCACAGAAGCTAAAGGCCACGAGACCACCCACGCGGAGTGGAGATATACCAGGAACCATTCCGAGACACAATACGAGCAGAACCATGTGGGGAAGAATAGATGCGGCTCGAATGCGCGCGGGGTGTCTCATCCGACACGGGCTACACCCGCACCCCAGCGGCATCACGATCATCGCCACGGCCGCCTTCATGATGGCGTCCACTGCAGGCTGGGCCAGGGTACCCGGCCTACAAGAGGAGGAGACAGAGGAGGAGGAGGAGGAGGAGGAGGTGGTGGAGGAGGAGGATAGGGAGGAGGAGGCGGAGGGAGGGAGGAGGACGACCGAGGCTTCGGCTGAAACCCTGGTGCCCCGGCCCTCGTCCCTGAGCCGCACGTCTACGAAGACGACTCCACCTACGCTCACGACCACTGCGGATACTGGGCGTACCACGACGAGCGGAGCTACGCTCCGCACCCTGGCGCGCCGCCCCTGCCCGAAATTTGTCCGGCGGGATGGGCATGGGCCCCACCTACGACGGATGCCACCAGGAGGAGGACTTCGAGCAGGACGAGGAATTTTCCACGCCGACCAGGCCACCCAGACCAAGAAGGGTTGACGAGGGCATCTGGAAAGCGGAGCACCACCACCAGGCAGCTGGCGACTGCGACTTGGACCACGGGGACGAAGAGGAGGCGGCCTGGGCTTGTTCGGAAGAGAGGAGCAGCACGCGGAGCCACGGTGACCACCGGCGAGCCCACGAGGGCCATAAAAGCAGAGAGCTGCGAGGGCCACCGGCATAGCTGCCAGGGCCACCAGCAGAGCTGCGCGGGCCACCAGCGCAGCCTCGAGGGCCACCGCAGGGAAGCGGAGGCCACACTCCGAACCCCCAGGGGCACCGCGCAGAGCCGCCTGCGGAGCTACGAGGGCCACCCACAGCGCGACGGTGCGCCGCCGGGAAGTGCTGCCGGCCACAGGAAAAAAAGTACGGCAGGTTCGCGTCGTGTCGACCCCGGCGTTGGTTTCTGACACCGCGGGGATCGTTCAACCTTGAACGATCGGCCGTTTCCGAAACGTCCAAATCGTTCCACATCGAACGATTCTGGGTTCCCCCGCGGCGTTCAAGGTTGAACGCCGCTGGCGGGGTCGCCGCCGGTCGACACGACACGAACCTACCGCACGCAGGCCACCAGCCGAGCTCTCGGGGACGCCCGCAGCGCCGCCCGGACCACCCGCAATAGCTGCGGCGGCCACGCGCAGAACCTTCGGAGCCGCACGCAGGGGACCGCGTGGCAGAGCCACGCTGGCCACGAGAGGGACGGACACCAGCAGAACTGCGCGGACCACCATAGGGGGCCACATGCGAACCCTACCCCTACCCCCTACGATTTTTGACGGGGAGGGTGGGGTTCACTTCGCTCGTGACCTCCCGAACGAAGTGAACCCCACCCTCCCCCTCAGAAATCGTGGGAGGTAGGGGTAGGATTCGCATGCGGCCCCCTACACCAGCAGACCTGCGAGGGCCACGAGCTTAGAGCTCTTCGGACCCCACGCGGAGCTGCGAGGGCAACAGGGAGCGCAGCGAGGGCCACCAGCAGAGCCACGAGGGCAACCGGCAGAGCTACGGGGGCCGCGTGTGGAGCGACGCGGAGCCACGCCCGGAGCTACGAGAGCAACGAGCAGAGTTCCGACGGTCACCGGCAGAGCATCACCGGCAAGTAGCAAGGCCGCCAGCTGAGCTACGAGGACGTACGAGCAGGGCTCGAGTGAAACAGTGCTTTCCGTTTTCGCTTTGTTTTCGTCGTCCCTGGCTCTGTCTTCGTGCCGCATCTGCTGCAGAACGAAGTCGAAACGAAAACGGCCCACGAAATTGCCAAAACACCGTTTAGCTCGAGCCCTGCACACGAGAACCACCCAAAGAGCATGCCAACCAGAGGCAAAACCTCAAGCCGGCGCGGCCCCTCGGACTCCGCACGAGGCCAGAGCCTGGAAGGCCTCGAGGGGGTGCAGGGCCCCTACGACGCGGACGCGGCTCCCACGGGTACTCCTTCCGCGGAGGGCACTCCGACGCGTCAAGGCGGGCAACCTACCAGACCACCCCAACCCAACCCGAAGACCCGAATTTCGGGATGGGGGGGGTAAGGGTTCCACATGTGTTTTTTCTATGTTTCCCGACCCCCCCCCCACCACTGGAAATCGAGGGTAAATCTGAGCCTTCGGGTTGGGTTGGGGTGGTTTGGTGGGTGGTGAAAGGCGGGCAACCTTGAGATGGCTGGCAAGCGCCCTGAGAGGCAGCTCGGCATGGAGATCCGGGCCAAAGCCCGCGCCCTCAAGCACGGCGACTCGACACCTTCGCTCTCGAGAACGAAAACAAAGAAACAAAAAACGAACCACCGCAGCGGACAGACGTCCGGGCCCTCCAAGACCAGGTGGGGGAGGCCGGCCTTGGCCTTTCGGATCTGGCACGTGCGAAAACACAGACATTCTGTGGAACTGCGAGACCAAAAAAACACGGGAGGGGGAGGAGGAGGAGGAGGAGGAGGAGGAGGAGGAGGAGGAGGAGGAGGTCCTGGCTGTGGATGTCAACGTCATACTGTGTCGATGTACTGGTGCCCGAATGTCGACCGGGTTAGATGTAGTGAGCCAAGCGGACACAGGTAAACTCGTTCGTCTGGCAGCTTGCATTGGCTGATGTGGGTGATGGGTACAGGTTGGTCTTGTGATGCTGAAAGAACGTGATGATGTCATTGTCCCAACGGCTGCGCTGGCCACCTTGTTGTCGCTGTCCGATATGCCAGCCGCCGAAGGACAACCAGGCGTCGCCGACTTTGTCGAACTGCTGTTCACTTTCAAGGCGTCCTTCGACAAGTGTTACGACCAGACGACAACATAGACTACGAGCACTACCGTACCTAGCTGTACAGAACGACCAATTCGGAGACAGACGAGCCAAGGCGAAACCGGCCAGCTCAAGGTCAGGACAAGAACTACGAGTACCAAGCGTGCTACCTGTAAGGGGTAGCCCCGCCGCTCTAATCCCTCCTTTTTCTGAGGAGGATCGTTAGAAAGGTACCGGCTCAGGAAGGGGGGTGACATCGAGCTGGAATCCGCGACACCTCGCCAATAGATCGGCGACAGGCCTCCGATAGCGAAACTGGACGTTCCTTGGCGGAGAGGGCCCATGGGGACCCCATCGGCGATCAATGAACGATAGGGAGTCGATGCATCCCCCCTTGAGCCTATCCCTCCCTAGCGTTGCCCCCTGGTTTTCGGGCCATCACTCGACTCTGCGGCGGCCGTTCGGGACGACCCGAGCACCCCTGGAACGCTCTCGGCGGGGCGCAGCTGCCGAAAGGCACCCTGAGGCTGGAGAGCCGCCGAAAACAGGCAACAACAACAAAAAAAACGAAAACCTCGGACCTCGAGCCTTTCCCCCCAAAGGTGCACATGCGCACTCCTTCAAGAAACAACCTCCTCTTACCTCCCTTACCTCCCTCCCCCTCCTGGTCCCACTGGCACCAATCTTCGTCTGGCCACAAGCAGCCGTTGTCATCGACGCAGCCTGCATCATTCCACTCGCGTTCACCTTCTCACTTGTCGTCACTGACGTTATCAAAGCCTCCACTGTCCACAGCATCGGGGCCTGCACGTCCGCTTCTGACCTCTCCACCCCGGCCCGATCCTCGCAGTCCACACTCAGATTATGATAGCTTCCCTGTGCTGACGAAGCAGAAATTTGAAATAGCCCAGGTGCCAATCCGAGAACCAGTCACCGGCACGTGACATGATGGTTTGCAATTCGGCGATGCGGAACGGCAGGTTCAATGAAAACGCCGGTCCGTACTTCTCCAGCGTTTCCACTAATGACGTCCACAGCTCTAACTGCGACGCCATGTCTCCCGTTATTTTTGGCTCGTCCGGGCCCATGGCAAAACTCACCTTGGCCAAAAAGACACCGCCAGTAAGTGCCGAGTACCACTTGAATGCTTTTGCGGTACGCCCGCAGTCCGTCTCCTTCAATGAAAACCTTTCAGATTTCCCCGCGGCTCTACCCCGTCCAGCCTTTCGTCGAGGACGCACCACAGGTCCTCATTTGATCGCTCACGAATTCAAGGTCACCTTTATCGTCATCATCTTGTTGTTCAACCGCTCGCGCTTTTGTGCATTCAGCTGCCGTAAACCGACCGCAACGTATCCTCGCCATGTCGTCTTCATCCTCCTCTAGAGAGTATCCACTGTTTTCAGCTTGTTCAGGTTATTGAGTGCCTTGCGGTAACTCGGATTGACCTGTGCCCAGGCGTTAAGAAACTGATCGCTCCATTCCCGGAACTTGCCTCGATCACCAGCGAATGTTATTGACTGCTGAATGTCGTTGTACTCGCTAGTCGGTTTGGTAGCCAAGTGAGCCAGTTTATGTCTGCTTTCCGCTATGGACTCTGGTATCTTGGTAATGGTTGTCAAATGTCATGTTCTGCACGTCCACTTGGTCTTCTACGCTCTCTAACCTGTCCTTGAATATGTTCGACTCGTTCTCGGCGTACGTTTTCCTATTTGCCAAATTTAGCAACAGCGAATTCATCTTCTGGGGCAGGTCGTTCGTTGAACTCTTTCATGTTTTGATGGTTGGCTCGCAACGCGACAGCCACGCGACTGTAGCTTCCATTGTAAAGGCAGCCTCGCACAGCTCCATGAACGGGGCCGGGTTAAGGTTGACGCACCTTTCCTGGTCTTCTGGCGTGTCTAACTCACGCCCTGAATATCCTGGCCCCACAGCGGCCGCGGCAGCGGCAGCGCCCGCCATTGTGCGCGAGATAACCTCGCTCCGCTACCATGCTAATCCTCGGGGAGGATAGGTACGGGAACGATAACGATGCTTTCTCAGACAGGTACGCTGGACACGAACGCTAACGATCAATCGCTTGCGCCAACAGGCATGGATCGCCACGCACGCTCGGTAACAACCATACTACCACTCTCCTGACCCAGTCACGCTCGATATAATTAACTCCTCCTCCTCCTCCTCCTCCTCCTCCTCCTCCTCCCCCTCCCCCTACTCCTCCTCCTCCCACTCCTCTCTATGGCAGCTATATATGGCAGTGGTGGTGGAACCACTCCAGGCCCCAGCGTGGCTTTGACACTCGCCCCGGCTGGGCCGAAGGCCCTCTGGGCAGTCCCCGGAGGCCACCCCGAGCGGCGGCCCCGGGCCCGATGCTGCGACGCCGCGGGGAAGCTGACATCCGGCATCCGGAGGAGGAGGAGGAGGAGGAGGAAGAGCAGGAGGAGGAGGAGCAGGAGGAGAAGAAGGATATGGAGGAGGAGGAGGAGGAGGATATGGAGGAGGAGGAGGAAGTCCGCCGCGACGACGCCGATGCCCGAGCTGACCCTGGCAGCCGGGCGCCGTGCACGAGGTCGCTGGCGGCCCCTGACTGCCCCGCTCAAAAGCTCGCGGGGCCTTCCCGCGTCGGCAGTGGCTCGAGGATCGCGCACGGATGCTGGAGGAGCTGGGCTTCTTCATCGTCTCCCTTGGCCTCGTCCACAAGATCGAGGATTGCCGCATCATCGAAGCCCCCGCTCTCCAGCCCCACCGCGCAGTGGCGCTCGCGCTGAAGCAGGGAGGCGAGGGGCCCAGGGGGCGAAGGCTGGTTGCTCCCAGGCTTTTCCCTCAGGTGCGGCCTGGAAATGGGCACCAGCACCAGCACAGGGGCTTGCCTCCACAGGGGGAAGGTGATCCTGGATGTCAGCGTCAGTGGCAGCAGTTCGGCCACCTTGGAAGCCAGAACTTGACCGCCATCGCCGAGATCGGGATAGCCTTCACTCGGGGGAGGCACACCGCCGAAACTGGTGCTGGTGTCAATGCCTGGGCCTGCGAAGGTGGGGCCGAGGATTCCGCTGGTGCGTCCTCGAGGCGCCGTGATGCTTTGGCGACGTCTGGCGTTTGGGGGAGGTCGGCGCGCCCCAGGAAGGAAGGGGGCAAGAAGGAGGAGGAGGAGGAGGAGGACCAAAGTAAACCCAGGAGGAGGAGGAGGAGGAGGAGGAGGAGGACCAAAGTAAACCCAGGATGCATCAGCGATGCTACAGCATCAGTCTCGGCGAGCACTCTTCCGCGGCAGCAAGCGCGCCATTGCGAGACGAGCGCCACATGTCAGTGCAATTCGGGCGAGCACCCCGTTCACAATCCATTTTCCCACCAATCAGAAATGCCAAGAGTTCGGATCAAAAAGGTCTAGGAAGTGTCTAGCGAGAAGCCCAGTGCGTTCCCTGGCAACAGCTTTTCATCTTGAATCGTTTTCATGTTATCGTCGTGTCATCCCTTCTTCAGCATCCCGTAGAAATCCGAGGCTGATCAAAGCATGCTCGCAAAGATCTGAAAGAGGGCCATGAAGGTGTTAAACAAATACTCGAATAACGAAGAGGGTTCACAAGGGGCCAAGACATCGGTAAGACGGCCCAATTGGTCGGCAGCGCCCCAAGAAGCTCCACAAGAAGCTCCCAGAAGGCCCTTGAGATGAGCCCTGCTGACAGCGCCAGAGACCAGCAACGTTTAGCGAGCGCGCGGGGAAGGGGAATGCCCTCGAAGCTTGCCGTCCAGGGAGGCATGGTGAGGTGCCTTGTGGCCTGGAGAAGCCCCAAGACGGCCCAGGACAGGACCTCAAGAGGCCTCCAAGAGGCATCGAGATGGTGGAAGACGATTATGTGTGGTCTTGCAGCCGTTCGTTACCGAATCGGGGAACGTCCTCCGAACAGCGAGGACGAAGCAGAAAGGCCATGACCAATCGTCTCCTCGAATAAAGACTACAGCGTACTGGTCCCCAGTCAGAGCCACTGTCGCGACGATGCGGCAATCGTGCACCTAAGCTACGCGAGCCTCGTGTTGATGAGGAAGTTGTCCCCTGGGCCGTAGACATCACCAGGCATATCCTGCGGCTCAGAGAGGTGAGACGACGAACCGCAGATTGGTTGCGAGCACAGTACGCATTCGAACACGATTGGCTCCACGACGCTCCAAGAGCATTGCGCTCCTCGTCCTCACCCTCCTCTGCCTAGCTCTGACCGTCGCCCTCATCGAAACGCTTGCTCTAATTAGTGCAACCTGTTTATGGTTTACACGACGTCGTCGGATTGTGGCTGAGACAACAGCGTTCGCACCCAATTCCCATGACGACATGTCATAACCGCTGCTCTTCATACTGATAGCATCACGCGTGATTATACCACCTGTCGTGCGAAA
>CAUYUJ010000175.1:45000-67500 GCA_963575745.1 Prorocentrum cordatum
CGCGGCATCATCATAATCAGCAGCCTCATCATCAACATCATCACAATCAGCATCAGCATCAGCATCATCATCAGCATCATCGTCACGGACCATCCTCATCATCATCGGCATCATCATCACCATCATCAGCAGCATCATCAGCATCCGCACCTTAACCATCGTCATCAGCATCGTCATCCTCATCAGCATCATCATCACCGCCATCATTGTCATAACCACAATCATCAACTTCATCACCATCAGCATCGGCATCGTCATCACCAGCATGACCATTATCAGCAGCATCAGCATCGTCACCAGCATCCTCATCATCCCCATCATCATCCTCATCAACCTCACCATCATCAGCAGCACCATCAGCATCCTCATCATCATCCTCATAATCATCCTCATCATCCTCCTTATCATCGTCACCATCAGCAACATCATCATCAACATCATCATCACAATGAGCGTCATATCAGCTGGGCATACTTCCAGCGTTTCGTGGCCTGTTCGGCCACGACGGCGGCACCATGTCGCGTGGCGCGGGGGCTATCGCCACCCAACCTTGCCCACGGGCTCACGATGGCTTCGTCGACGTGCTCAGGTTCGCCCCAATGATTCTGGAAGTGCACATCGGGCCGGCGATCATCTGGCAAGGTGTGGTCGTGCTGCTCCTCGATGGCCGGACACTCTGCGACGTCCGCAACTGTGAGCGCACAGGTCGCGCGCGCACACAATGCACTGGGGCGGTCCTGCAAGGGCTTCGAACGGTGGAGACACAGACCGGCGGACTGGAACACCGGAAAGTTCATCCGGAAGCGGACGCACGTAACGAATGTCTGGTCGGACGTGGACTGCTGGGGCCGCCGCGGTGGGGGAAACCAACCGCTTGCCCCAGGGCCGCCGCTCTCCTCGCAAGCAATGACAGACTCATCGCTCGCACCGCATTCGAATAGGGCGTAGCTGCGCGCGCGAGCTGCGAGTCGCCACTGTCGTGCCGGCCTCAGGTCGTCATGGTCGAGAAAGCTGCGAGGTCTGCGAGGCTCGCGACGCCCTTACCACGCACGGAGCGCATCACCGAGGTAGTCGACGATGCAAGGCAGGGTAAGCGCGCCATGACATCGCGGGAGGACGGCAGGCCATGCCTGTTGGTCGCGCGGGCAACCGCCAGACCCAACGAAGCCAAGTATGGTGCCTCCGCGGAGTGGTATGCACTGTGGAGCCCCATGCCGCCGTCCCGCCAAGGGAGAAGCCACCAGTGATGCTCCACACCGGGATCTGCGGCCATGACGATGCCCAGTAGGTTAGTGGACCCTGGCCAACAGCGCCTTGTCTAAGCTCAACAATACCAGATCTGGGATGGGCACGTTCTGCGCAACGTAATTGATGACGCCTGCGGTAGCCATCCGCACGAGCAGGAAGGCCGACTGGGCAATCAATCCAGCACCACGCAGGTCAGCCACCCGACCCAGGAGAGCATCTCGACGAGCCTCGATGCGGACCGCAGCGCCACGTCAACCGATACGGTGCCATCGGCCTCCGGCATCGGCAACGGCAGCTTCAACACGACGGGCACGGCTGCAGACACCGCAATACCAGAACCGCCAGTCCCGCACGGGCCTCGCGCGGCGACGCAACATTTCGACAGCTTCACTCGGAGCCCAACCGGGGCAAAAACAGCGCCGAGGCTGCCCCGGATGGCCGGCAGATTCGCAGGCTTGGCCAGCACATACGCGTCATCATGTTGCCCAAAGACAACACCGCGCTCAGCGAGTTCAGCGCGCGCGTCGACGAGTGCGACGGGGGCGAGGATGTTGGAAGCGGGGCAGCCCTCCCTGGTCGAGGTCGTCGAACGCGTCGATTATGTGGACTGCCCCCTCCTCATCTTTGTACATGTGGCTCCGCGGGACGCGGATCCAAGAGAGCAGCTCGGCCATGCGCGGGATATTGTGGGCGACCTGCTTGCGCATGTTCTCGATGTCGATCCCCAACAACGCACGTCCAGGGTCGAGCATCCTCTCGAGTTGCAAGTCGTGGCGAAGGCTAGTGCAGCCGCTGGGGCACGCCACCCCGTACTGCGTGTCCCCCACGGCGGCCCGCGCCTCGTCGGTGAACATCTTCACCCAAGCTCGCATTGCAGTGCGCCACATCGCGCTGCCGCTGGCCAACGGCAAGATGTCCTCGGTGAGCTGCCCCGCGGTGTCCGTCTTGACCGGGGCGTTGAACCGCGCGAAATGGTGGATTCGGATCGCCTCACGCGGGGCGCGCCCGGCAAGCAGCATGGCGAGGACCCGCGCCAAGAGGGGGGTCGAGCTGGGGACCGCGTCGGAGTGGCGGATACGTTCGTAGACTGTGCCCGCCAGACCAGCCCCGCGCATCGGCGGCAGATGGCGGAATTCGTCGGCGATGAAACCAGCGAGCTCCTGGACAACCTCAGGGGAGGCAGCCGGTTGCAGGGGACGAGTGTCCAGCGGCTCGACAAGGAACCTGGCGCGGAGCCTGCCCACGACAGCCGGGTTCGTGGCAGACGTGACGGGCTGGATGACGCGGGCGATCGCCCTGCTGACGGCACTGTTGCGGATCAGCGACTCGATGCACTGCACTTCCTTCGTCGCCAGGGCTTCCGCAGAACGCGGCCAGGCTAGCGCCGAAGTGCGCAGGCGGTTATTATCGGCGTCGGTGAAGAGCTGGTGCCAGGCCCCAGACCAGAAAGCGCCCAGGCGAGCAGAAATGATCCTGTTCAAGGTCGCATGTCCTTGGCGTCTTCTGCCGCCGCGGCTGCTGGGGGCAGCACCAAGCACCAGGGCGTCGAACGCGGAGAGAGGCTTCCACGCTCGATCAAAGCTCGCGCTGTCCCCGGCCTCGTCGGCGGGCAAAATGGCGCGGCGCGCTGCTGCCCAGGCCCCCTGCACGCTCGCCTCCCAGTGGGGGGGAAATGTGCCTCAGACACTGGTGGCACTCGGTGCACCTGTCCCAGGGGATGGCGTCGAACTGCTCCATGTGCTCGAGTTCGCCGATGGACGGGGCGGCAGCCGCCGGGGGCTCTCCAGGGGCCGGTGTGGACGGGGTGGCGCCGGAGAGGGCGAACGCGAGCGCTGTCTTCGCAACGGGGCACAACTCTCCGAAATTCACAGCCTTGTCCGCGGTCACCCTGTATGCCCCAGAACATCGTGGATTCCTTCCCCCCCTCCCTCCCGATCCTCCCTCCCTCGATCCTCCCTCCCGCATCCTCCCGCCCTCGATCCTCCCTCCCTCGATCCTCCCTCCCTCCCTCCCTCCCTCCCTCCCTCGATCCTCCCTCCCTCGATCCTCCCTCCCTCCCTCCCCATCCTCCTCCCTCGATCCTCCCTCCCTCGATCCTCCCTCCCTCGATCCTCCCTGCCTCGATCCTCCCTCCCGCATCCTCCCTCCCGTTCGGTGCTGGAGTGGGCCGGCCGCGAAGGAAGAGAACGGACGAGGAGAAGCAACACCACGACGACGACGACGACGACGACGACGACGACGACGACGACGACGACGACGACGACGACGGCGGCGGCGGCGGCGGTGGCGGCGGCGGCGGCGGCGACGGCGGCGGCGGCGACGGCGGCGGCGGCGGCGGCGACGACGACGGCCGCGACGCAACGACGAGGACGACAAGGACGACGAGAAAGACCAGGGAGAAGGGGATAATAAGCAGAAACAGGAGAAGGCAACGGAGGAGGGCAAGTCGGAGGCAGAAGAACGGGGAGGAACGGGAGGAACAGGCAGTTTTCTGAGGTACACCACGGCACCTCAAAGTCCACTCTTGGACAGCAAGTCGCGTGGGCCTTAAGCAAACCCACCAAGCCCAGGGTGACTGGACAAGCACCACAGGAGGGATAGCGACAGGGCGACCACCACGACGACGACGACGACGACGACGACGACGACGACGACGACGACGACGACGACGACGACGGACGACGGACGACGGACGACGGACGACGGACGACGGACGACGGACGACGGACGACGGACGGACGGACGACGGACGGACGACGGCGACGGCGACGGCGACGGCGACGGCGACGGCGACGGCAACGGCGACGGCAACGGCGACGGCGACGGCGACGGCGACGGCGACGGCGACGGCGACGGCGACGGCGACGGCGACGGCGGCGGCGGCGACGACGACGACGACGACGACGACGACGACGACGACGACGACGACGACGACGACGACGACGACGACGACGACGACTGGCGGGACGACGACGACGACGCCGCCTGGCGGGCGACGACGACGACTGACGGGCGACGACGACGACGACGACGACGACGACGACCGGCGGCGAGGCGCGCGCGGAACGAGGGGCGGACGCGAAGACGTGGTTGTTCGCCTCCATTATGTCGACCTCCGGGCAGTAGGTGCCGCACACCTCACCACCGCGGTGAGGACTGAGGAGGAGGGGGAGGAGGAGGACTGAGGAGGAGGGGGAGGAGGAGGAGGAGGAGGAGGAGGAGGAGGAGGAGGAGGAGGAGGAGGGGAGGAGGAGAAGGAGGAGGAGGAGCTGAGGGAGAAGAAGGAGAGAGGTTGACGAGGGAGGAGAAGGAGGAGGAGGAGGAGGACGAGGAGGATGAGGGGAAGAGGAGGAGGAGTGAGGAGGAGGAGCAGTGAGGAGGAGGAGTGAGGAGGAGGAACGAAAGGATGAGGAGTTAGGAGGAGTAGTGAGGAGCCAGAGGAGGAGGAAGAGGAGGAAGAGGAGGAGGAGGAGGAGGAGGGCCCAGCGGCCCTCCCCGGCGTTTTCCGCCCCTGCAAGGCCTCCTGCAGGTTTTTCGTCGCCACGGCTGGCTCCGCCTCGAGAGTCCGGTCGGCTGGGCCCGCCTCGAGAAGGGGGGGATAGCAAAGGCGGGGTCAGCGAATCAGCTCGCACGGCTGATTTTCCCGGCGCCTCCTGGCACCGGAGGCGCCCAAGCATCAAGGAAAGCGCCCAGCCAGCTGCATGCAGCAGACTCCGTGGGTCAGGACCGCCCCCCGGGGACGGGTCCGGTGGCCGATCTCGAACGGAGTTGGGCTGGGCGGGAGGGCCGATCCTCGAGAGGCGGTCCGTTGCTGCCGACTCTCTCTCGAGGTACAAGGATCGAGGATCGAGGGTGGCCTCGGAAGGGTTTGGGGCGGCTAGGGGGGGGCTGTTCGGGCCTCCCCCTACTTCTCCTCCGCCCGCCCTCCCTCTTCCCCCCCCGTCCTCCCCGCGCACCCCCGCACCTCGTCCTCCTCCAGGGAAGGCGGGGAGAGGTGAAGGGGGAAGGGCAGCGGAGAGGAAGAGGAGGAAAGAGAGGGAGGGTGGTCGCCCTCGGCGAGGCGCCGCCTCCGCACGGCCTCAGGAGCTGCCCGGCGAGGGGTCGGGAGCGGGGGGAGCAGCGCGTCAGCAGGGCCTCCCCCGCTGGCGGGGCGAACACCCGTGCGAAGCATTCGGCTGCCCCTCTTCCCATGCACGGTTCCCCCTTCCCCCGTACTCCATTGAAGGGGCCCTGGGACACACAAAAAGAAATACACACAACTAAAAGGATCCCCCATATTTTCCCATACTTTCTGGGCTTCTGTCTTCCCTCCCACTTGCCATAGTTTCCCATATTTTCCTGGGAGTGGACGATTAATTGTGTCTGTGTGTTTTTTCCCCTCCTGATCCATACCTCTGATCCCGGGGGAAGGAGGAGTGTCCGAGGTCTCCAGTGTACATCCTCAGCCCTTCGATGCACCTTCGTGGCACACCGACCTGCAGAACCCTCGAAAGGGCCCTTCCGGAGCAACCGGAGAGACCATGTCACTCACAACCTCGGCACCGTGCAAACAAGCCCTCCAGAAAACGACGAGCCGACACGAAACGGCCCATGACACCCACCAGACAGAACGAATGCGACCAAAACGCCCCAACATCGACCTGCGATACCCAAGAAGCGCCACAGGATGGCTCGACAGAGCCACGCGCCCCGAGAAGCCCAAGGCAGACCAACAGCAGCCTCAGGACGACCAAGGGCGGCCCCAGGGCAGCCTGAGAGCACCCCGAAATGACCCGACCAAACGCAACAGGCTGCATGCTTCATGAGAGGGAGCGCGAACACCATGCAACGCCACGCCCACGCATCGGTGCGATCTGGCTGAGAGGTTTCCCCAAGCGCGGTGGCGGATATGCGCGGCAGCGCAATTGGATAACTCCCCCCTGTCGCACTCCCAGACGTGTCGGCAGGGCGGGTCGGGCGTTTCGCCTGCATTTTCCTCACCAGTTATGATCCCGAAGCTCGATATCGCAGCAGGTGCAAAGCCAGAGCACTGGTTGTTTTCAAATTTGAGCTCACGCCTTGGCGCCGCGCATATTCGTTGAAATGTTTGCAACACTTACAAGGATGGAGCATCCAGCTTCAGGATAGGGCTCTCGCTCTCGCGCTGCGCACATTCGTCTTTTGACTTCCTTGAACTCACACATTCCATGAATCCCACCAGCCCTCTGGGCGTCGGTGGTTTAACGCGTTTCCTCTTCCACCCCTCCCTCTTCCCCTTCGGGGAGGGGTTTACCCCTCCCCCTACCCCCTCCCCACTGACCTGGACAGGAGGGGCGGGGAGCGGTCAGAGCGTCCAAAACGGCCTCGGCGAGGAAGCCAAAAACATTGATTTTACGATGGTTTTGGCCCCACTTTGGCCTTCTCTGGGGGCAACGCTAATTAAGGCTCCCCTCTTCTTTAGTCGATTTCCTCCACGATGGCCGCAAGAGGCCCCCAGGATGCCCCAAGAGGCCGCAGGATGGCCCCAAGATGGCCCCAACAGGCCCCCCAAGAGGCCCCCAGGAGGCCCCCAAGAGACCCCCAAGAGGCCCCAAGATGGCCCCAAGAGGCCCCAAGAGGCCCCCAGGAGGCCCCAAAGAGGATCCCGAACGGCCCACAGAGGCCCCTCCGAGGCACCCAAGACGCCGAAAAGCCCCTCAGGACGACCCTCTACTCGCCTGGGCGTCGTTTCTGGACGGGCTGGTGGGGATTTTTTTTACGGCCGCAGGCGGAAGCGCCAGCGGCGGGCAGTCACGGTCGGGCCGCGAGCGAGCGAGCGAGCGAGCCACTCGAGCATGCCTGCTGGCTGCTCGGCCCTGTGCAGGGCATGGGTGTGCAATCAGTCTACCAGCCAGACAACAAATTTGTGAGACATGAACAGAAAATGGAATTGGGAATTCGGAAAAATGCAGAAGAGGAGGGGCAGGGAGGGAGGGAGAAGGGAGGGGAGAGGGGGGGAGGGGCATCACACCTTCATCATGCAGAACTCGATGTACTGCTTCTCCCTCCCTGGCGTTTGCAGCGCCTGTTCCAGAGAATCTGCGCCGACGTGCGCGCAGAACGGTCGGGCCGCGGCCGTGGCTAAATTCCCAAGCGCGCGCGGCGCGGCTCAGGCGGCG
The DNA here is from genome assembly GCA_963575745.1 of Prorocentrum cordatum. Lineage (NCBI taxonomy): Eukaryota > Dinophyceae > Prorocentrales > Prorocentraceae > Prorocentrum > Prorocentrum cordatum. Next base: position 52,386 of record CAUYUJ010000175.1, read on the forward strand.
GGGCAGCAGGGCTTGCAACCCAGGGAGTCTGCAGGGCAGCCCCTGAAAGGAACATGCAACGGCGCATCCAGGGAGTCTGAACACAGGCACCGAGAAAGCAGAGCGCAGCCAAAATGGCGCGTAAGGCGTTCCCAACAGTTCGGATACGAACAAAAAGGAAGCGGTCCCGAAGACGTCAATCCAGGGAGTCTGACGGGTAGCACAGACTGACCGGTGACACAGTCCAGCGGGGAAACCCTGACGGCAGATGCGGACTATCGCGACGTCAGAGCACGCATCCAGGGTGTGGAAACAGAGTAGCCACTGAGAACCTTCCACAACTGAGATGCGCCTGAGCCCTTGGTCCAGCGACTGGAAAGGGCGTAGCAGCGTGCACAAAGCCACACGTAGGAACACGTAGCTGATAGTGCACATCCAAAGTGTCTCAGCGCCACCCATAAGCGTGTAGGGTAGCACCCGAGGGACGGGACCGTCGTATACCCAAAACGCGTCCCTCAGAGTCACTTCGTTCCAGGGAGTCTGCAGGGCAGCCCCTGAAGGCACATGCAACGGCACATCCAGGGAGTCTGAGTACAGCCACCGAGGAAAGCCGAGCGCAGCCAAAATGTCGCGCGAGCGTTCCCGCCGTGAACGAAAAGAACGAGGGTAGGGAACGATTCCGAGCAGGACGTCTATCCAGGGAGTCTGGCGGGTAGAAACAGACTGACACTGGTGACGCAGTCCAGCGGGAAAGATACTCTGACGGCGCCAGCGAACCGTCGCGCCGTCAGAACACGCATCCAGGGAGTAGAAGCCGAGATCCGAGGGAAAGTCTTCCACAACTGAGATGCGCCTGCGCCGAAGGACCAGCGATCTGGTCAGAGCGCAGCAAGGTGCACGAAGCCGACCGATAGAAGCACGTTGGTCGCTTGGGACGTGCACCAATCAAAGTGACCAGCGCCACCCACTCGCACGCAAGGTGGCACCCGAGGGACGGGACCGTCGCATACCCAAAACGCGCCCCTCACAGTCACTTCGTTCCAGGAGCACGGCGGAAGGCCGTAGAAAGTTTGAAGGATCCAGGGAGTGACGCGGCCTCTGGACAGGCGAAACCGCCGGAGCCCGCAGCCGCGCGCCAGGCTGTGCCTAGCAGGTGAAAACAACTACAGTAAGGCCTGGGGCCACAGGTCCACCCGCAACAGTGCTGGCCGAGTGGACGGTGAACTGACACGCACACCTGTATCCAAAGGCAGGAGGTCCGCGAGTCAGGGGGGGGCGGCAGAAAGCCGCAAGCGGGTGAACAGGAGAGGGAAGGGGGGAGAGAGGGGGGGAAAAGTAAGGCGGGAGGGCAGCATGCCTGCCGTAACAAATCCAGGGAAGCGACGGAAGGTCGCAATATCAGTGCGCATCGCGGGGTAGAACGCATCACCCCCTCCTCCCGTTAGGCTGAAGGCCAACGGTCCTCGTGCGCGCGCGGCGTCGGCGGAAGGCGTCGGCGGAAGCGTTCCCGTTCCAGGGAGCAAGGGGCGACGGCTGCCCTGGCGGGATGGTGTCCTGTGATCCAGGGTGAGGATGCCTTGAGTCAGCCAGTCCGCTGGCCCCAAAGCCGTCGACTGGTGACGCGGCCATCGTCGCTCCAGGGATGCCAAGACTACCGCCGAACGATCGCCAATCCATGCTAAGCACGGGGGCCGCTGCACGTAGCCGACGAGAGGAGCCCAGGGAGCCTGCAATGGCGGCCTGGCCCCGGGGGAGACGCGCGGCCCAAAAGACTCTTAGGGGAAACCCCTTGAGCAGTCCAAGGTGTGAGACACATCTCCAAGGGCTGAAGGCCCAACTTCTATGTCCATTATGCTGCATCCCGCTGCGCCTTGGACCCTCGAACGGATACATCCATTCTGCTGCATCCCGCTAGCGTCGAGGGAGTTGACTGGTCGCTTCACCGACCCCAGCGCTGAGGTGTCCGCTTGGGGCGCCCCAGGCTGCAGGGGCGATCAAAGCTGCTGTCTCGCAGGGAACGCGCGGGGACGTGGGCGGAATGCGCTCGGTCCGGCACGTCCTTTCTGAGGCAGAGATGGGGGGGGAACGGAAAGGGGAAAAGAGGTGGTGGCCGACAGCCCCGGCGACAGGCAAGGTGATAGCTCGGGCGCAAGCCACACGCCGAAAGGAAGGAGAAGCGGCCAGAGTGAAATGAGGTGAAGCAAGGGCGGGCGCGCCCGCAGCTTATGTGACGACCATCCACTGTGCCTGGTCCGTCTTGGGGGCGCGGCGAGCAGCGCGGCCCTTCGCCGCCTGGCGCCCCCTGCCCGCCCGTCACTCACCCAGGTACCGAAGCCGCACCTGCGCCCAGTCAACGCCGAGGTCCAGTGCGTCGCCCATGGCCCGCACGTCACAGTTGAAGCGGTAGCGGAAGGACGACAGGAAGTTGACGCACGTTTGCTGGTCGCGCCGCCGCGGGCCAAGCGCGACCTTGCGGCTAGGCAAGGCGTGCTGCCGGGCGAACGCGTGCCAGGCGCCTGTGAACCTCGCTCCCAGGGAGGCCTGACGCCGCTTTATCGCCTCGCCAGGTGTCTCCCCGGGGAGGTCCCACTGGACGTCGCCGATCTTAGTTTTATACAGCTGCTGTCCCGTGTCTGGGTCTAAGGGTTCTGGACAGTGACGCGCGGCGGGACCCCCAACCAGGGGCGGGGTGGTCACCGGCTGGTCCTCGGCGCGGCGCCTGCTGCTGCTTCTGCGGCCGCTGCTGCAGCTGCCGCCCACCCGACCCGCCAGCGCGGTCGGCGTCACTGGCCAGGTTCCGGCCCAGGGGCAGCGGGGAGACTGGAGGGTGGCCAGTCACAGAGGCTGGGCGGGGCGCCCACCCGCTGTCACGAAGACGCGCTGGGAGAACGTGCCGGCCGCACTGCCGGCGCTCCTCGGCGCTCGAGCTCGCGCCCTTGCCTGGGAGGGAGGGGCCAGGGCAGGTGGTGTCAGCCAGGGGAGTGAGGCGGTGGGTGGTTGTCTGTTCCTGTTCTTGCCCGCGCTCCCTTTACTTCCGCGCCCTCCCCGTGGGCGGCCGGCAGCTCCTGCTCATCGGGCTCTTCCGGCTCCTGCTCCGCATGCTGCTCACGCACGCTGCTCTGCGACTGATCCGACTGGTTGGGCCCGCCGCCGGAATCGTTTATGGCTTCGCGGGGCGCGGCGGCAACTGGAGCACGGAAGTCTGGCGGGGACTTGCGGGTTGGCGCGGGCCGCGCGGTTGGTCGCCAAGTAAAGGCCGAGTAGCCTCCAGCAGCTGGGGCTAAGAGGACTGCTGCAATGTGGTAAGCGGGGGCAGACCCCCCCTGTTGACGCTCGCCAGACCCGCGCTCGCCCTCGCCCACGAGCGCGCCCCCGTCTGTCGCAGCGTGACTTTCGTCAAGTGTGAGAGTGCTGCAGGTCGTACCTGGCCCAGGCACGTTGCCAGACACCGTTTCTTTAGCCAGGACGGGGGTCGCCTTCCTCAGCGTGGTCCGGCCTTCGGGCGCGAGTGGCTGCGGCTCGCTGTCCGTTCGGGCGGATTCGCTGACAGGGGAACGAGGGCGAAGGGGCGCGAAGGGACTTCTCTCGACACGCTGGCGGATGGCCTCGATGTCCTGCCTCTGCAAGGCGTGTTCGTGGTTACCCGGGTTGCCAGACACCGTTTCTTTCGCCAGGACGGGGGTCGCCTTCCTCGGCATGGTCCGGCCTTCGGGCGCGAGTGGCTGCGGCTCGCTGTCCGTTCGGGCGGATTCGCTGACAGGGGAACGAGGGCGAATGAACGCGAAGGCACTTCTCTCGACAAGCTGGCGGATGGCCTCGACGTCCTGCCTCTGCAAGGCGCGTTCGTGGTTACCAGGCAAGGGGTCTTCGAGAGTCCCAGGGACGGCGGCGGGCGGAGTCACAGCGGGGCGTTGTTGGGCCTCGCCGCCAACCAGCTGTGTCGACAGCCCCAGGCTTTGCAAGTGGTGGGCTCCGCGTCGACCGCCGGCCACGGGGATGGCCTCGGAGGCGCTGGCTGGAGGGCCGGTGCCGATCGCAAACACGCGCCCGTCTGTGGCCCGCACGCACGCACGCTCCGGCGTGAACTCCTGACCCTCGATGCTGCGAGGAGGCTCGGGATGACCTCCACCATCCGCTCGGGGAGGCGTCGTGGAACTCTTCTCGGGGGGAGGCTGGTCATCGACTGCGGGCGCCCCCTCAGCAGCGCTCCCACCTGTCGCCAGGATACTGTTGCCAGGGGTGGAGAGATGGGCTATGACCTCGCTGGAAGCTCCTCGGGCTGAAGGCCCGCCTTCTGCGTGCTCGGCCCTGTCAAATCCAGGAGAGGCGGCGGGCGAGGGGCACTTCCCGTCGCCGCTCGTGGCCACATGCCCGTCGGCACTCTCGACAGCCCTTGGAGCCGTCCCCGATTCTCGAGCTGAGGGCTCGTCACCTCTGAGGTGGCTGGATGCGCCTTGGAGTCTCGAGCTGAAGGCCCGTTCTGCTGCGTCACAGGTCGCTCCAAGGGCTGAAGGCCCATCTTCTATGTCAATTATGATACCTCCCGCTGCGTCTTGGACCCTCGAGCTGAGGGCTCGCTCCGTATGAGAATATCGCGCTGAAGGCTCGCCACGCCCACGCCTGTCTGACTGGGGGGCGGGCGGCTGACGAAAGTCTTCGGGATTAAGGGGGTGCCCAGGGAGTTGACTGGTCGCAGGATCGACCATGGCGCTGAGGCGTCCGCTCGGGGCGTCCAAGGCTGCTGGGTCGATCGAAGCTGCTGTCTCGCTGGGAGCTCCTCGGGCTGAAAGCCCGTTGTCTGTTCGAGTAGTGCTGTCAACTCCAGGGAAGGCGGGCGCGTGGCGACTCCTGTCGCCGCTTGTGGCCACATGCCCGGCAGCGCTCCCGAAGACCATAAGTGCCGTCTCAGGTTCTCGAGCTGAAGGCTCTTCATTTCTGAGGTTGCTAGATGTACCTTGGCGCCTGGAGCTGAAGGCTCGCTCAACTGCGTCAAAAGTCGCTCCAAGAGCTGAAGGCCCATCTTCTATGTTCAATTCGCAGCTGAAGGCTGCTTCACTCAGCGCAGAAGCATCCAGGAGGGATAAGGCGCAAGCCTCTGCAAAGCGAGTCGGGACCAAGGGCAGGCGTCTGCCTGTCTCCTCTCCTGACGCCCTCGCGAACACCCCCTGGGGAGGCCAACGGTTCGCTAACCAATCCAGGGAAGCGACTGAAGGTCGCAATGTCAGTGTGCATCGCGGGGTTGCTAGCATCAACCCGCCCTCCCGCTTCCAAGGCCCCCCCCTCCCCAACGCAACGGCCCAACGGTCCGCTATCCGATCCAGGGAAGCGACTGAAGGTCGCAATGTCAGCGTGCATCGCGGGGTTGATCGCATCAACCCGTCCTCCCGCTTCCAAGCTGTCCGATCCAGGGAAGCGACTGAAGGCCGCAATGTCAGCGTGCATCGCGGGGTTGATAGCATCAACCCGCCCTCCCGCTTCCAAGGTCCCCCCCCCCCAACGCGGGCGTCCCACTGCCTGCCGTCATCCGGGCCAGGGAAGGGACTGAAGGTCGCAAGATCTGTGCGTATCGCAGGGATGAACGCATCACCCCCTCCTCCAGGATCGCGCCTGCCGCTCTCAGGTCCAGGGGAGCGACCGAACGCTGCGTCGGCGTCGGAAGGCGCTCCAGGGACTGAAGGCCCATCTTCTATGGTCAGTGCGCAGCCGAAGGCTGCATCACTCGGCGCAGGCGCGTCCAGGAGGGGAGGCTCGGCGGAGTGTAGGCACAAGCCTCTGTGAAGCGAGTCGGGACCAAGGGCAGGCGTCTGCCCGTCTCCCCTGCCGACGCCCTCGTGAGCGCTCCCAGGGAGTGCCAGTTCCCTAGGCTCCCCCTCCGAGTCACAGTGGTCCCTGGGTCGAACGCCGAAGGTATCTCTCTGCCCCTCGTCAGTCTGCCTACGAGGACCTGGATCCGCGGGGGGGGTTGCTTGTTCAGGAGTGGGGCCCTCGCCCCCCGTACTCCAGGCACCGCCGAAGGCAATCCCACCCGGCCCAGCACCCCCCGGAGAGAAAGAGATTGGGCGCCCAGCAGTGGGCATGGGAGGGGCTGGGGTGAGAGAGGGGGATAAGCTAGGCGGGAGGGCATCATGCCTGCCGTTATCACATCCAGGGAAGCGACTGAAGGTCGCAACGTCAGTGTTCGTACTGTCGACGCCCTCGCGACCACCCCCTGTGGGAGCCAGATCCCTGGTCCTCTCTTCCACGCCGCTACGGTTCCTGGGTCGAACGCCATGGGCATCCCTCTGCCTGCCGTCATCCGATCCAGGGAAGCGACGGAAGGTCGCAAGATCTGTGTGCATCGCAGGGATGAACGCATCACCCCCTCCTCCAGTGTCGTGCCTGCCGCTCTCAAGTCCTTGGAAGCGACTGAGCGCCGCGTCGGCGTCGGAAGGTGCTCCAGCAGCACTCCCACCTGTCGCCACAATGCTGTTGCCATGGGGGGGGCAATGGAGAATGAGGCGGCGGCCGCCGGCCCCGGCGACTGGCAATGTGATAGCTCGAGCTCGCGCCGCCACAGGCTGAGCCCCAACCGCTTGAGCATCAACAGATAGCGCCCTCGAGGTACTGTTGTCAGGGGAGGAGCAATGGGAGGCGAGGTGGTGGCCGACAGCCCCGGCGACAGGCAATGTGATAGCTCGAGCTCGCGCCACACGCTGATAGGAAGGAGGAGCTGTACCTCGACTGTCCAACTGGGGGGCGGGTGGCTGACGCAAGTCCTCGGGGTTACAGGAGTGTCCAGGGAGTTGACTGGTCGTTGCATCGCCGTCGGCGCCGAACAGTCCGCTCGGGGCGTCCCAGGCTGCAGGATCGCTCAGAGCTGCTGTTTCGCTGGGATCGTCCTCCGCCTCCACGTCCTCGCCCTCCGCCTCCATTCCCGAAGCCTTCCGCCGCCTGCTGCAGTGGCTGCTGCGGCTGCTGTCCTGCTGCTGCTGCTGCTGCAGCAGCTGCTGGGTCCCGTTGCTGCTGCTGCTGCTGCTGCAGCTGCTGCTGCTGCTGCGGCTGTGCCGCTGCGCCTGCCCGCGGCTGTTGCTGCTGCTTGTGCAGCTGCGGCAGTTGCTGCTGCGGCCGTTGCTGCAGCTCGCCGGCGGCCGCGCGGCGCAGCGGCGGCGCCAGAGGCAGGGCCCGCAGCGCCGGCCCCAGCGGCGCCCGCGGCGCCAGAGCCGCCGCGGCGGCGGCGGCGGCGGCGAAGGCCGCCGCGGCGCCGGCGGCCGCAGCGGCGGCAGCGGCGGCGCCAGCCGCAGGGCCCGCAGCGCCGGCCCCAGCGGCGCCCGCGGCGCCAGCGGGTCCCGCAGCGGCGGCGGCGGCGGCGGCCGCCGCGGCGCCAGCGGCCGCAGCGGCGGCAGCGGCAGCAGCAGCGCCAGCCGCAGGGCCCGCAGCGCCAGCCCCAGCGGCGCCCGCGGCGCCAGCGCCGCCCGCGGCCGGCGGTGGCGGCGGCAGCCGCCGCGGCGCCGGCGGCCGCAGCGGCGGCAGCGGCGGCGCTAGCCGCAGGGCCCGCAGCGCCGGCCCAAGCGGTGCCCGCGGCGCCAGCGCCGCCCGCGGCGGCGGCGGTGGCGAGGGCCGCAGCGGCGCTGGCGGCCGCAGCGGCGGCAGGCAGCGGCGGCGCCAGCCGCAGGGCCCGCAGCGCCGTCCCCAGCGGCGCCTGCGGCGCCAGCGCCGCCCGTGGCGGCGGTGGCTCCGCAGGCGGCGGCGGCGCCGGCGAGGGCTTGGCGACCGCGGCGCCGGCGGCGCCGGCCGAGCAGGCGGCGCCCGCGGCGCCGGCGGCGCCCGAGGCGCCCGCAGCCCCGCAGGCCGCCCAGCCCGCAGCGTCGCCCCAGCAGCGCAGCGGCGCCCGCGCCGGCGGCGCCAGCGGCGGGCAGCAGCCGCGCAGCGGGCCCGGCGGCAGCGGCGGCCGCCGCGGCGGAGGCCGCGCGGGCGGCAGCAGGCCCGGCCGCGGCAGGGGGGGCCGGGCGGCCGCCCGGGCGGGGGCGCCGAGCCGTTGGCCCGGGCCCCGCCAGCGGCGCGGGCGTCAGCAGCGCGCCGCTGCCGTCGCCGCCGCGCCGCCCGAGATCCCATCCGGCCCAGGCCCCGGCGGCGGCGGACCCAGGTCGCGCCGACCAACCTTGAGCTAGAACGCCTTGAGCCAGAGGGGCTACGGAACTGGTGGGGATACGCGAAGCGTCTAGAATTTCAACAGATGTAGCAGCTGCATGGATGCAGGCCGGCCACCTTGTCAAAACGGGGCCCTCGCTTGAGACCTCCTCGAAGCTCATGACCACAAATAGAGGTAGATACGGCTACACTGATGCAGGCGGCCCTGTTTCAAAATGGGGACTCCGCTGGACACCTCGTTGCTAATATGAGGAGGAGGAGGAGGAGGAGGAGGAGGAGGAGGAGGAGGAGGAGGAGGGGGAGGGGGAGGAGGAGGAGGAGGGGGAGGAGATCATGCCGTTCTGCACTCCTGACTACGCGTCAGACGGATGCAGGCCCGCTCCTTCTCGAAACGGGGCTCTCGGCTGAACGGCAGGACCCTGCGCCGGCCTGTCAAGGGGGCACTTCCTGGGGTCACTCTGGCCCTCGTCCGTCTCCCTATCCTCCTCCTGCCTCCTCCTCCTCCTCCCTGCTCATCTTTAGGGAAACCAAAAAATACCGATACCGCTAGTGAGCGATTCTTCCCCTCCAGGGCAACGGTCGTTACCGGGGGGGGTCGGGTCGGGCGGGAGGGTAACGGTAACGGCGGCCGCGGCGTGCACCCACCAGGGTGCGTCCGCGCCACCAGCTCATCAATCGCCTGTGTGCACGAGTCCCTGCGTACACGACAATGCCCAATGCCTGCGCACAACACACCGCCGCCTGTGTACACCTGAGTGCCCCCGTACACCACAACAGCCGCGTGTACCGCAGCCCCACGTCGCCACCGCAGTGCCTGTGTAACCTGCAGCAACCGTGTGCGCAACAGCGCCTGCGTACACCTCGTTGCCTGCGTGCACCAGAGCGCTTGTACACACGACAGCGCCAGTGTACACCACAGCAACGACGTGTACCGCAGAGCCTACGCACGCCACAATGCCGCCGAGCACCACAACGCCTGTGTACACCAAAACGCCAAACATGCCAACAAGTACATCAGTAGATTGTGAGGCCTCCTTGCGGGACTCGCCACAGACCACGGAGGCCTTCAGGACTCGTCATCCATGTCCTCCTCCTCAACCTCCTCCTCCTCCTCCTCCTCCTCTTCCTCCTCCTCCGCCTGCACCTCCTTCTCCCTGTCCTCTATTCCTCTCCTCTTTCAACGGTCCTGGCGGACTTCGCTGAGGGGGAATACGGAGCGGGGGGAGGAGCAGCGGGAGGAGCAAGAGGAGCAGCAACAGGAGGAACAGCAGGAGGAACAACAGGAAGAACAGCAGGAACACGCATGTGAGCACCGAAACATACCTTTCGGCACCACGCCATGCCTGTAAGCTCGGCGCCGCAACAGATGGGGAGACTGCGGGCGCCACAACACGATTATGACCACCGAAGTGTGCCTTTCAGCAACGCGCCATGCCTGTCAGCACGGTCCGCCCTCCTACCGTGTAGGGGGGGGTCCGGGCCTCCCCGCCCAGTACCATCGTTGGCGACACCCGAAGGGGGGCGGGGGATTTGGCCCGGGTAACGAGCGCTACGCTTACGTCGTGCGTGTCCCCCTACAAGGGGATTTTCGACGAAAAATGAAAAAAATACCCCAAAAATACACCAAAAAGGAAACAAACAAACAAAAAAGTAGTCCCCAGGCTATTGTTTTGACTAGTCTTCCCAACCATCCTGTGGTGTTGGGTCCTCGTTTTGAAGAGACGGTCCCCGCGTTCTCCTTCTCTCCTCCTCTTGCCCCTCCTCCTCCACCGTCCGCATGCGTCCCGCACACCCAGTACAGCGCTTCGTGGCCCCATAGGGAGCCCCACTGAAGGTCCCAGTGCTACCCTCGGCATGCGTCCCGCACACCCAGTACAGCGCTTCGTGGCCACACAGGGAGCTCCACCGAAGGTCCCAGTGCTACCGTCCGCATGCGTCCCGCACACCCAGTACAGCGTTTCGTGGCCCTCCTCTTCCTCCTCCCTGCGTTCCACCCACCCAATACAGCGTTTCGTGGCCCCATAGAGAGCCCCACCGAAGGTCCCAGAGCTACCGTCCGCATGAGTCCCGCCCACCCAGTACAGCGCTTCGTGGCCCCATAGGGAGCCCCACCGAAGGTCCCAGCGCTACCCTCCGCATGCGTCCCGCACACCCAGTACAGCGCTTCGTGGCCCCATAGGGAGCTCCACCGAAGGTCCCAGGGCTACCGTCCGCATGCGTCCCGCACACCCAGTACAGCGCTTCGTGGCCCTCCTCCCCCTCCTCCCTGCGTTTCACCCACCGGGTACAGCGCTTCGTGGCCCCATAGGGAGCTCCACCGAAGGTCCCAGTGCTACCGTCCGCATGCGTCCCGCACACCCCGTACAATGTTTCGTGGCCCCATAGGGAGCCCCACCAAAGGTCCCAGCGCTACCGTCCGCATGCGTCCCGCACACCCAGTACAGCGTTTCGTGGCCCTCCTCCCCCTCCTCCCTGCGTTTCACCCACCCAATACAGCGCTTCGTGGCCCCATACGGAGCTCCACCGAAAGCCCCAGTGCTAGCGTCCGCATGCGTCCCGCACACCCAGTACAGCGCTTCGTGGCCCCATAGGGAGCCCCACCAAAGGTCCCAGCGCTACCGTCCGCATGCGTCCCGCACACCCAGTACAGCGTTTCGTGGCCCTCCTCCCCCTCCTCCCTGCGTTTCACCCACCCAGTACAACGCTTCGTGGCCCCATAGGGAGCTCCACCGAAGGCCCCAGTGCCCCCGTCCGCATGCGTCCCGGAAGCCCAATTTGGCATTCTCACCCACCCAGTGCAGCGCTTCATGGCCCCATAGGGACCCCATAGGGGGCTCCACCCAAGGCCACAGTGCCACCGTCCATATGCGTCCGGGAAATGTAATTTGGCATTTTCACCCGCGCAGTGCAGCGTTTCGTGGCACCATAGGGGGCTCCACCGAAGCCCCCAGTGGGACCGTCCCCATGCGTCCCGGTAACCCAATTCGGCATTTTCACTCACTCAGTAGAGCGCTTCGTGGCCCCATAGAGGGCTCCACCGAAGCCCTCAGTGGGACCGTCCGCATGCGTCCCGGAAACCCAATTCGGCAAACCACCCACACAGTACAGCGTTCCCCCTTGCCCAGTGCAGCGCTTCGTGGCCCCATAGGGAGCTTCACCGAAGCAGATATTCACAATTACGGTACCCACAACTGCATTGGGTTGGGACCTTCGCCAGGATAATTTATTATTCTTGGGGTATCTTTATCTTTCGTCGAGAACCCCTGTAGGGGGGACAGGCCCGACTTAACGCCACGCCGTGGAGAAGAAAAAAACGCTCGCCTGCTCCCCCAGACCTCTCCCCGGGTGCGCTCGGACAAGAGCGTTCCAAGGCAGAGCCGGCGCTGGCCACGAGGTGACCTCCCTGGAGCCCCACGGGGAGGGAAATTCCGAGGAAGGGGCAGCGTTAAGTCGGGCCTGCCCCCCTGCGGGGGGATTTTCGACGAAAAATAAAAAGTATGCCCCAAAAAACCTCAAAAATAGTCCAAAGATAGTCGGGGGAGAATATTTGTTGACCTTTTTAAAGTATTTTTGGGGTATTTCTAATTTTTCGTCGAAGCTCCCCCAGTAGGGGGGGACAGGCCCGACTGAAGGGTAGCGGCATGGGTACTTCTTCATCCTCCTGACCTCCTGCCTCCTCCGCCCTCCCTCGTCCTGCCTCCCTCCTCCTCGGTCCCAGAGCGGCGGCGAGCAGGGGGGGGAGGTGAGAAGGAGAAGGCCTTCTCTTGGGGGTCCCAAAACCGTGTGGTGACAGACCTGGCGGTGACCTCGAAATCCGCAAAGATCTCACCGCACGGTCCGTCACCACACGGTTTTGGGACCCTGGAGGCTCCAGTCGCCCGAGACGTCCTCGGAGAACGACCCAAGTCCCAAAACCGTTCGGTGACCCCGAATCCCCACCGACTCACCACACGGTGTGGTCACCACCCCGTTTGGGAGCCCCCGATTCTCAGGAGGCGGCGGGACTTCTCAGAAGCCCTCTGGCCTTCTGAGGAATGACTGAACTGCCCCCCCCCAAACCTACATGTGAATGCGGGCCCCCCTTACAATCTGAAAGATGTGAATCGAACACGCCATTGCACCACAGAGCGCCAGGGAGGCATCATCCTGCCCGCTGCGCAGGCGCGAAAAGGGGGAAGGAACGACGACGAGGGCGACGAACACGACGACGACGACGACGACGACGATCACGAAGACGAGGACGACGTCGAGGACCAGCTCAAGACAACCCACCTGCGCGCGAGGGGGGGGGAGTGAGGAGGAGGAGGAGGAGGAGGAGGTGACTTCCCCCCCCTCGCTCGCCGCCGACTGGAACCTCGAGGCTTCCGGGGGGCACCGGCCTGGCCGCTCACGCGGCCGCCGGGGGCGGGCGGCGGCGGGGGGGGAGGGCACCTTGTTCGCGTCGCAGTAGTAGGGGCTGCGCGGCGGGGGGGGGGCGCGCTCGCCGGGACAGGGAGAGAGGGGGGGGAGAGGAGGAGGGGAGGGAGGGAGGAGGGAGGAGGGAGGGAGAGAGAGAGAGAGGGGGCGGAAGGGTGAGGGCGGGAGGAGGAAGGAGGAGGAGGCAGGAGGAGGAGGAGGAGGAGGACAGGGGAAGAAGGAGGGCGAGAGGAGGAGAGGCGGAGAAGGAGAAGGAGGTGGAGGCGGGAGAGGAGGGGGAGGGGGGAGGTGGGGGAGGGGAGGGAGGGGGCAGGAAGAATCGGAGAGGGAGAAAGAGGGTGAGGAGGGGAGGAGGAGGAGGAGGAGGAGGAGGAGGAGGAGAAGGAAGGCGGAAGGAAGATGCGGAAGGAAGAGGACGGGCGTCGCTGGTTGCGAGGGGCTGTCTGGGCGCCCCATGCGCACATGAGCCCGATTTCGACAATCGCTGGAGAACGCCACAAAGCACTCACGTGCAGTCAGAGGAGGAGATATACTTCCCAACCATCATGTGGTGTTTGGTCCTCGTTTTGAAGAGGCAGCGCCCCGCGTTCCTTCTTTCCTTCTTTCCTCTCCTCCTCCTCCTCCTCCTCCTCCTCCTCCGCCTCCTCCTCCTCCCGCTCCTCCCCCGTCCGCCATCATCATCATCATCATCATCATCATCATCATCATCATCATCATCATCATCATCATCATCATCATCATCATCATCATCATCATCATCATCATCATCATCATCATCATCATCATCATCATCATCATTATCGTCATCATCATCATCGTCATCATCATCATCATCATCATCATCATCTCATCATCATCTCATCATCATCATCATCACCATCATCATCATCATCATCATCCTCATCATCATCCTCATCATCATCAGCAGCATCATCATCATCAGCAGCAGCAGCATCGGCATCACCATCACCATCACCATCACCATCACCACCAGCGTCACCATCACCATCACCATCACCATCATCACCATCACCATCACCATCACCATCATCATCCCATGCATCCGTGCCATCCATTTCGGCACATCCCTCACACGCTTCGTGGCCCCATAGGGAGCTCCACCGAAGGCCCCAGTGGCACAGTTTACATGCGCCCCCGCGACCCATGTCGGCACACCCCTCACACGGTTCGTGGCTCCATAGGGAGTTCCACCGAAGGCCCCAGTGGCGCAGTTGACATGCGTCCCCGCCACTCAGTTCGACAAACCCTTCACACGGTTCGCGGCCCCAAAGGAAGCCCCACCGAGGGCCCCAATGGCACAATTTACATGCGCCCCCGCCACCCATGTCGGCACACCACTCACACGGTTCGTGGCTCCATAGGGAGTTCCACCGAAGGCCCCAGTGGCACAGTGCACATGCGTCCCCGCGACCCATGTCGGCACACCCCACACACGCTTCGTGGCCCCAGAGGGAGCTCCACCGAAGGTTCCACTGGTACAGTTTACATGCGTCCCCGCCACCAATTTCGGCACACCATTCACACGGTTCGTGGCCCCATAGGGAACTCAACCGAAGGCCCCAGTGGCACAATGCACATGCGTCCCCACCACACTTTACGGCACACCCCTCACACGGCCGTGGCTCCATAGGGAGTTCCACCGAAGGCCCCAGTGGTACACTTCACATGCGTCCCCACCACCCATGTCGGCACACCCCTCGCACGTTTAGTGGCCCCATAGGGAGCTCCACCAAAGGCACCATTGGTACAGTGTACATGCGTACCGCCACCCATTTCGGCACACCCCTCACACGGTTCGTGGACCCATGGGGAACTCCACCGAAGGCCCTAGTGGTACAGTTGACATGCGTCCCCGCCACCGATTTCGGCACACCCCTCACACAATATATGGCCCCATAGGGAGCTCCACCGACGGCCCCAATGGCACAATGCAAGCGTCCCCGCCACCCATTTCGGAACACCCGTTACACGGTTCGTGGCCCCATAGGGAGATCCACCGAAGGCCCCTGTGGCACAGTTGACATGCGTACCCACCACCCATCTCGGCGTACCCCATCGAACGCTTCGTGGCCCCATAGGGAGCTCCACCGAAGACCCCACTGGTACAATTTACATGCGTCCCCGCCACCCATTCCGGCTCACTGTTCGCACGTTTAGTGGCCCCATAGGGAGCTCCACCGAAGGCCCAAAGGGTGCACTTGACATGCGCCCCCGCGACCCATTTCGGCACACCCCTCACACAATACGTGGCCCCATAGAGAGCTCCGCCGAAGGTCCCACTGGCACAGTTGACGTGCGTCCCCGCCACCCATGTCGGCACACCCCTCACGCGGCTCGTGGCCCTATACGGAGTTCCACCGAAGGCCCCAGTGGCGCAGCTTACATGCGTCCCCGCCACCCATTTCGACTCACCCCTCACACAATAAGTGGCCTCATAGGGAGCTCAACCGAAGGCCCCAGTGGCACAGTTGGCATGCGTCCCCCCCACCCATTTCAGCACAACCTTCACATGGTTCGTGGCCCCATAGGGAACACCACCGAATGGCATTGTGGCACAGTTTACATGCTATCC
>CAUYUJ010000175.1:72246-82246 GCA_963575745.1 Prorocentrum cordatum
ACTACTACTACTACTACTACTACTACTACTACTACTACTACTACTACTACTACTTATACTACTACTACTACTACTACTACTACTACTACTACTACTACTACTACTACTACTACTACTACTACTACTACTACTACTACTACTACTACTACTACTACTACTACTACTACTACTACTACTACTACTACTACTACTACTACTACTACGACTTCTACCACTACTGCTACTGCTACTGCTACTGCTAATGCTGATGCTAATGCTATTGCTACTACTACGACTCCGACTCCGACTACGACTACGACTACCACTACGACTACCACTACGACTACGACTACTACTACTACTACTACTACTACTACTACTACTACTACTACTACTACTACTACTACTACTACTACTACTACTACTGCTACTGCTACTGCTACTACTACTACTACTTCTACTGCTACTGCTACTGCTACTGCTACTGCTACTACTGCTACTACTACTACTACTACTACTACTGCTACTGCTACTGCTACTGCTACTGCTACTGCTACTGCTACTGCTACTGCTACTGCTACTACTGCTACTGCTACTGCTACTACTACTACTACTACTACTACTACTACTACTACTACTACTAGGGTTGTCCAGTTTCTTGCTCCGCTTAAAAAGGGTGTAAAGGGTGTAAGGTTTCGGGTTCTGGTTCGAGAACTCGCGCGAAAAAATAAAACATACAAACAATAGATGCATCATATATTCACAACGACATTGAGGCGAACTGCTCCCCATCAGGATTCCCCTAGAAGTGAAGCGTTTTTCAGCCGCCAGAGCATTCCTTCAGATACTGAATTGTTTCCCAATTAGATCCCGCTGGACCTGGACCACACCGCGCCCAACGAGGAGCCGAAATGAAGCGCGGGGACGCATGAAAATCCTGCCACTCTGGCCTTCGGTACACCTCCCTATGGGGGCACGAACCGTGCGAAAGGTGTGCCGAAATCAATCGCAGGGACGCTTGTAACCCGTGCCATTGGGTTTTCGGTGGAGCTCCCTATGAGGCCACGAGCCGTGTGAGGGGTGTGTCGAAATCAATCACAAGGGCACATTGTAACCCTGCCACTACGGCGTGTGGTGGAGCTCCGTATGGCACCACGAGCCGTGTGAGGGGTATGTCGGCATGAATCGCGGGGACGCATGTAAACCTGCCACTGGGGCCTGTGGTGGAACTCCCTATGGCGCCACGAACCGTGTGAGGGGCGTGCTGACATGAATCGTGGGGACCCCTGCCATTGGGGCCGTCGGTGGAGCGCCCTATGTGGCCACGAATTTTGTGACGGGCGTGCCGAAATTAGCCGCGGGGGCGCACGTAAACCTTGCCACTGGGGCCTTCCGTGGTGTTCCCTGTGGGGCCACGAACCGTGTGAGGGGTGTGCCGGAATCCATAAGAATCCTGAAAGAACTTGGAGACCCCCGAAAAGCTCGGGGAACCCTCCAGAATCCAGAGGACTCTGAAGGATCCCAGGTGACACCAGACGAACCCGAAGGAACGCAAAGGAATCCAGAGGCATCCTGAAGAATGCAAAGGAATCTCCTGCAACCAAAAGGACACCTGGGAATCTGGGGCCGTGAGCCCCGAGCCCTGAGCCCTGTGCTTTAGGCCCTGACTCCTGGACCCTGAGACCTCAGCCCTGTGCCCTCAGGCCTGAGCCCTGAGCCCTGTGCCCCGAGTTCTGTGCCTTGCGCCCCGAGCCTTCAGCCTTGAGCTGTGATCCCTGGGCCCTGTGCCCTGCGCCCTGAGCTTTGAGTCAGCCCGCGCACGAGCCCGGTGCACAAAAATGCATACACGAAAAGAAACAACAACAAAAAAAAAAGCGGGGGGCACCGTCCTTCCGCCAACAGGCAGCTCCAGAGGGGCGCGCCGGAGGCGGGCTTTGCAAGCAAAAACAAGACCGCGGCCCAATCCTCCTCGGCTCCTTTTCGGCAGCGCCCCTGCCCCCGCGAGCGCGGACACCACCAAGACAAGGAGCGAAGCGTGGCGGCAAAGGGAGGGGCTGGCCGATGGCCGGCGCTGGCGGGATCGCTGCGGCCAACGCACGAAAAAGAACAGCAGGGGGAGGGGCGCGGTGTAGCATTGCGTCCCTCCCTCTGGTCGGCCAGGCGCACTGATTGCATTGCGGCCCATGCTGTGGTCGGCTAGGCGCACCGGCTGCCGGTCGTCATCCGGATTCGGTGACCCGCCCCAGAGCGGTGAGAGTGCACCAGCATCACGAGGCCGTGGTAGGAGACCCGCTCCTCCTGGGTGCCCTCAGGGCTTCCTGGGCCTCCCTGGAGCACCACGGACGGCGCCCAGCGGTCTCCCCTCCTCATGCTGGCCCCGAGGTGCTCTTCCAGCGCTGGAGGCCGCCGCCCTCACGTGGAGTTTCGTGGGTCCGCTGCCGCAAAGGCCCGTACACCTCCCCGGGGGCACTGTCCCCTGGTCCGATATCAACACCCAGCCACTGGAGGCCGGCAAATTGGCACCCACACCAACACAGGGGGTTGCCTCCTTAGGGGGAAGATGATCCTAGATTTCGGCGTTGGTGGTAATATTTCGGCCACCCTGGAAGCCAGAACATTACCACCATCACCGAGATCGGGATCTTCATCCCTCGGTGGAAGCACACCGCCGATATCGGTGTTGGTGTCAATCTCTAGGCCTGCGACAGACCTTGGAGGGAGAGCTCCCAGAGAGTTTGCTGCGACTCGGGGGCCCAGCTGATGAGGCATCCCCAGTCCGCCTCCTCCTCCTCCCTCCTCCCCGGGGGTGGGGTCTCTGCCTGGGCGCCGGGGGCCCCGTCGCTCTCCTCCGGCGAAGTCTGCACCCTCGCCCTCTGGAGCAGCCAGTCCGGCCTCTCCTCCTCCTCCTCCCTCCTCCCCCTCCTCCTCCCCCTCCTCCCCCTCCTCCTCCCTCCTCCCTCCTCCCCCTCCTCCTCCCCCTCCTCCCCCTCTTCGAGGCTCGGGGGTGCGTCCGTGCCTGGGGATGCCTCCGCATCCTCGAGGAGTCATTCCTCCTGTTCGATTGCGATTTCACGGGCGGCCTCAGCGATGCGCCTCTCCTCCTCCCTGTCGCAGTCCAGCGAGTCCTGCTCTTCCTGCGTCGCCCAGCGGGTCTCACTGGGGGCGGACGCATGTGGACGGTGCCTCTGGGGCCTTCGGTGGAGCTCCCTATGGGGCCACGAAACGTGTGATGGGTATGCCGAAATGGATGTGGCGGACGCATGCCCTGGGGTCTTGGGTGGAGCTCCATAAGGGGCCACGGAGCGTGTGAGGGGTGTGCCGAAATGGGTGTGGCGGGCGCATGTGGACGGTGGCACTGGGGCCTTCGGTGGAGCTCCCTATGGGGCCACGAAACGCGTGAGGGGTGTGCCGTAGTGAGGGGGTGACGGGAGGAGGGAAGAGCGGGAGGAGGAGGGGGAGGAGGAAGGAAGGAAGGAGGGAAGGAACGCGGGGACAGTCTCTCCAAAACGAGGACCCAACACCACAGGATGGTTGGGAAAAATAATGCTCTCAATGTGTTTGCGTGTCCCATGTTTTGCTCCAAAAATGCCACAGAATCACTGCAAGATGGCCCCCACAGCCCCGTGACACTGCCCAAGACGGCCGCAAGGCCCCAATGCCACCAACAACGCCCAGAATGGCCCAACAGAGCCCCAAGATGGCCCCAAGATGCCCCCACGAGTCCGACATGATGAGCCCGAGAGGCCCCAAGATGGCCCAAAGACTGCCCAATGTGTCCACTTGTGGCCCGACAAGCACCAATGTGCACCCGAAGGGCTCAAAGACGGCCCGAGAAGGCCCCAAAACCCAAACTGGCCGAGTATAGCCACAAGATGGCCCAGCCTCGAGGGTCAGCAGCAAGGAGCCCATCCATTCAGATCGGGCCGATCCCGCCCGCTGTGTGAACCGTGCGGGATCCCTGCTCATGTGCGTGACCAGCGCCGACGAGCGCCTGTTTCAAAACCTCCATGCGGCGCCTGCCTGAGGCGCTAGGATGGCCCCCAGACCAACCCAAAACAACTGCAAACTGCCCCACGTCCAGCCCAAGAAAACCTTACGACGCCCTGGAGAGCGCCATATGCCCTAAGCCCGAAGGGTCCCCCAGGGAATGCAAGATTATCACCCCCGCTCTCCCAGAAGAGGGGCCGCCTCCGCTTTCTCCACAAAGAAGAGAAGGTGGGGGCTGCCCTCTCCTCCCCTCTCCGTTTCCTCACTGTTTCCGTGTTTCGTCCTCCGCCTCTCCCTTTTCTGTGCCCTAGTCGTCCTCGTTTCCTCATCCTCCTCCTCCTCCTCTTCCTCCTCCTCGCCCCCTCCTCCTCCTCCTCCTCCTCCTCCTCCTCCTCCTCTTCCTCCTCCTTTTCCTCGTCGTCGTCCTCCTCCTCCTCCTCTCCTCCTCCTCTCCTCTTCCTCTTCCTCCTCCTCCTCCTCTTTCTCCTCCTCCTCCTCCTCCTCCCCTCTCCTCCTCTTCTCTCCTCCTCCTCCTCCTCCTCCTCCTCCTCCTCCTCCTCCTCCTCCTCCTCCTCCTCCTCCTCCTCCTCCTCCTCCTCCTCCATTCCCTTTCCTCATAAATAACTGTTCCGAGTCGCACCCAGAAGCCAGTTTTCAGTGCGGCCCGGGCGCTTCGCCAGAGAATTCCTCACACTGCATGACCCCGAAAATTCGATAATGACAACAGCTTCACGGATTGAGGGCGGGTGGTTTTCAAAATGTGGCTCTCGCTTTAGCCCCGCACACCTTCGTTTAAAAAATGGAATTTGGCGAAGGACCCGACCGTGAGCAGTTGTGAATACCGCGCGCGAGTACGTTTAAGCGCATGAACTCGAGCATGGATACGCCGAATGTAAAAGCACATGACTTTGACTGGTTTAGGTATGCCTGAATCTGAGCACTCGCGACGCTGAGCGTGGCCGCCGCAGAATATTCCCCCAGAAACGCCGATGGCAACGCCCGGGCGCCGCGACGCAAATGGCGGCGCACCCCTCACGAGGATCGCGCCCGCTTCCTTCTCTTCTTTTTCTCCCTCTTCACCCGCGCACTCAAATGTCCAAGGCTGCAAGCACAGCGCAGCGCGGAGACCCCGCGACGAGCGCCGGTCGTCCCGGAGGGGTCCCAGCGACGCGCGCGGGTCGTCTGCTGCGCGGAGCAAAGAGAGCCAGCTGGCCGGCCGATAGTGGGCAAGGCTCTGGCCGCTGGGCAGAGCGACGACGGGCGAGCGAGGCGCTGGGCCGAGCGCAGCACGGAGTTCCCGCGACGTGCGCTGGTCGCCCCGAGAGGGTCCCAGCGACGCGCGCGTCGCCCGCGGCGCGAATCCAAACACTTGGTCGGACAGTCGAAAGAAGGCGCGTCTCGGGCGGGGCGCTCCTCAGGTCAGGCCACGCGGATAAACTCGGCAGAGCCGAGCTCCCCGGCGAGGGCCGCCGCCTCCCTCCTGCACCGCTTCGCGCGCGCAGCAAACTGCCCCAGCTGCGTCCGCAACCCATCCAGCGGCCCCGCCAGAAAGAACTCGACGCGCGGCGCCCGCGCGAGCAGGAGGTCTTCGCGGCGTGCGGCACGCGAGAGCAACACGTAGAGCTCCAGCCACGACTCGCCGCCCTCCTTCTCGACGCCCCCGACCTCGCGGCGGCCGCAATCCAGGATCACGCCCGGGGAGTCGGCCGAGGGGCAGCGCGCCGGACAGCCGACGGCCGGGGGCGAGAGCCCACGGAACCGAGAGATGGTCTGGCTGCGGACCGCCCGCGCCCAGTCTGCAAACTGCCCGGGCGCGACGCCCCCCTGCCCCGTCGCCCGCTCGCACGGCGCGCCCCCGGCACGCCGCCGCGGCGATATCCCTGCCGCGCGAGAACGGGACGCCCGCCCAGGCGACCTTCGAAGCTCGGGAAGTGAACGGCCCCGACGCGCGGGGCTCGATGAGCACCAGCGAGCCCGCGAGGCCCCCCGCGAGACTGTCGTCGCGGCGCTTCAGGTCGCCCACGAAGGGCGCGCTCGCGAACTGCCCCGCGCGCACACAGAACCCCAGCGGCAGGCGCTTAAGATAGACCCTCTCCCCCCTGTCTCTCTCGGCTTTCTCGACGTCGCCCCGACCCCGAGGGCCCGCGACGACGCGCGCGATCTGCCCCTCGGCATCCTGGACGAGACCGTTCTTGAGATCGAGCGCCTCCAGGAGCCGGACCCGCATGCCCACGCGCGCTGGGAGGAGCCCGCGCACGCCGCCGGCGTTCTTCGGGCTGGCACAGATCACCATCTTGGCGGCGCCCTTGACATTCATCGTCGGGGCAGACCTGTCGGCAGCCTGCACGAGAAAGAAAGGCTTTTCTGGGACGCCCGCGCCCCGCCGCGCCCGCGCGTTCATCCGCCGCGCCACGGCGTCCCACCGGGGCCAGATCATGCGGCCGTTCTGGAACCCCTCCTCCCGGAGCCGACGATCATCGGGTTTCAGCTGCATGGCGTTCCGCGCGGCCCGGATGGCCGGAGGGACCTGCTCCCCCGGTTCGCACAGGAACTCCATGAGATCCCTTAGCATCGTGTCCTTGAAGCGGTTGGACGCCTGGAGCTCGAAGCACAGCGGCGCGTTGCAGAAGAGCTCCATCACGGCCTGGCAGTCTGGAGCGAGGTTGATGCTCGCCGCCGCCAGCTCCTCGAAGATGGACATGAGCGACACCTTGCCCCCCGTCGGCTTCCGCTGCAGGAAGTCCCCCAAGTGGATCATGATGGGTATCCGGCCGAAGGCGCCGCCAACCTGGTGGTACTCCCACTCCTCCGCGCCCCACTCGGCCTTGCGTCCCAGGTAGGGCCGGAGCGCCAGAATTTTGTACAGGGTGGGCGAGATCATGCTCACCTCCACCAGGATCAAGCACTTGACCGCCTCCCACGTGTCCTGCAACGCTTTCAGCTTGCCTCCCGCGGGTATGTCCGTGTTCCTGAAGGGCTGCACTCCTATGAATCCCGCCCAATGGCAACTGACGGCCTTGTGAGCGTCCGTGGAGATGTTCGCGGCCTGAGACCACTTCGCGCAGACTATCAACGTGGACTTTGCCTTGCCTGGTTCCACAGGGAACAGCGCGTCCATGGCCGACAACACGATATCCTGCACCATGGCGGTCTTGCCGCTGCCGCCCTGGCCGATGAGCGGGAACTGGAACGTCTTCCGCTTCGCGTGCTTGGCCATGCTTCCGTCCGCGATCTGCTGCTCGTCGTCCCACACCATGTTGCAGGCGTTCGCGAACGCCGCGACGAACAGGGCCTGGTCGGGCTCCCAGAAGTCGGCGCTCCTACTGCCCCGTTCTCGGGTTGACCACGTTTGAAAAATTACAAGAAGCTCACGGATTGATGTCGAATGGTTTTCAAAATGTGGTTTTCGCCTTAGCGCCGCGCACACTCGGTTTCACAATTTGCAAGAGCTCCACGGATTGAGGGCGAATGGTTTTCAAAATGTGGTATTCGCCTCAGCGCCGCGTACACTCTTCTCAAAATTTGCAAAAGCTTCACGGATTGAGGGCGGGTCGTTTTCAAAATGTGGCTATCGTTTGGACGCCGCGCACATTCGTTTACGAAAAATGCAACAGTTTCACGGATTGAAGGCGGATCTGTTTCAAAATGTGGTTTCCGCCTCAGCGCCGCGCACACAATTTCTTCAAAATTACACTAGTGTCACGGATTCCGATGATCAGCGTACCAGAAAATGGATTATGAGGACGAAGCAGTTACGAGGATTCGCGGTGTTGAAATCCCAGGAATAGCATGGCTTTCTGGCACGATTCACGATCGTCAAGACGCAACAGTCAGGTTGATCCGTGGCGTAAGAATCCCGTGAACAATGTTTTGGCATGCTTCAGGGTCTTCAAACAGCTGCTTTCCAAAGAGGCTGGTCCTACAGTAGTACTGAACCGTTGTAGGGGCCTATGAGGAGGGAGCTTGGAGGGAGGGTTTATTCCAACATCGTTGATGCTTCTTGGGCTTACACTGGTCCTCCTCCTCCTCCTCCTCCTCCTCCTCCTCCTCCTCCCTCCTCCTCCTCCTCCACCTCCCCCCCTCCTCCTCCTCCTCCTCCCTCCTCCTCCCTCCTCCTCCTCTCCTCCTCCTCCTCCTCCTCCTCCTCATCTTCCTCCTCCTCCTCCTCCTCCTCCTCCTCCTCCTCCTCCTCCTCCTCCTCATCTTACACATTTGCAAGAATTTCACGGAGTCAGGGCGGGTCGTTTTCAACATGTGGCTCTCGCCCTAGCGCCGCGCACATTCGGTTTCAAAATTCGCAAGAGCTTCACGGATTAAAGGCGGGACGTTTTCCAAAAGTGGCTGTCGCCTTAGCGCCGCGCACATTCGTTTTCAAAAATGTTGCACGGATTTCACGGATTGAGGGCGGCTCCGTTTCAAAATGTGTTTCTCGCCTGAGCGCCACGCACATCCGTTCCCATGCACTCCCATGCAGCGTACCAGAAATGGTGTTCTTGGAAAGATTCAGGATTATGAGGGCGCAACAGCTACGTTGATTCGCGGTGTTGGCATCCCAGGAAGTGTGTTTTGGCACGATTCACGATCGTCAAGACGCAACAGTCAGGTTGATCCGTGGCGTAAGAATTCCAAGAACGATGTTTTGGCATGCTTCAGGGTCTTCAAAAAGCTGTTTTCCAACGAGGCAGTTCCCTCAGTGGAAATGAACCGCTGTAGAGGCCTACTATGAAGAGGGAGCTTGACAGGAGGGTTTATTTCAACATCGTTGGTGACTCCTGGGTTTCCACTGGTCCTCCTCCTCCTCCTTCCTCCTCCTCCGAGGCGCGGGAAGGGATGAGGAGGAGGAACAAGTGCGCGAGGGGGTACTCCGCCCTCTTCCCGCCCCTTTGCGGTTGCTTTTTCCTTCTGGCCTCCAAACTTCGCCGCCTCCTCAAGGGCTCCCAGCTTCGCGCTTCGCGCCGCGCGAAGCGCGAAGTGCGAATAACTTCGCGCTCTCGCGCCGCCTCCAAGGGGAGAAGAGGAGGATGAGGAGGAATCGGAGCCGAACCGCGAAGCGCGAAGCGCGAATAACTTCGCGCCCTCGAGGGCGCCCTTGCCTCCTCGCAGGACCCCCCCCCGCGCCCCTGGCGCTCCAAGCAGCCCTGCCTCGCACGGCGCCCCCACCCTGCTCTGGGTCGACCCCGAGGGTCGCGCGTCGACCCGGACCTCCGGGCGGATGCGGCCCCGGCGACGAGACGCCTCCCGGAGGCCCAGAACGGCTCGAGAGCGACCACAAGCCTCGACCCTCGATCCTCGAACCTCGATCCTCGATGCTCGACTCTCCTCCCTCCTCTCAGGGGCAACGTCATGGGGGGGGGGTCCAGCGCGGGCTCCGAGATCAGGTAGAGCGCGAGGTTGCACCCACAGCCTGACGGTGAGCCATTTGCCTATCCATGACCAGGATCGACCCTTAAGTCGAGCCTGTCCCCCTACAGGAGGATTTTGGACGAAAAATGAAAAGTGCTCAAACATATTCCAAAATGGTCAAAAAATACCCCAAAAATAGTCCCCTGACTGTTTTTTAACTATTTTTGAGAATTCCTCCTGTAGAGGGACAGGCCCGACTTAGATCTGCCCCTTGTCCAACAATCCGGGGACGTGCTCCCCGAGGATTTCGCGGAGCCTGGGGTATGGATACCTCACCGCCCCCACAAACACTTTTTTTGGCCGGTGGGTCGAGAGCGGGCCTCTTCCGGTTAAGAGCTACTCCAGATTTCGTAATAAAAGGGAGGGGGTCTGAACCCTCCAAGACAAGCCATTTCAGACCTCCCCCGTGGGAGAACCCTCCAAAACATCGTCCCCAGACCCCCCAGGCCCTCCAAGATAGCCTGGAAGAGACCCCCCCCCGAAATGAGACCCCCCTCCCTTTTTAGTACGAAATCTGGAGTAGGCGGGGCGCGCGAAGCACTAATTGGGGAGACAGGGCGCGGGCGGGCGGGGCCTCAGGCAGCCGGAGGGTGCGGAGTACAGGCCGCCCCCAAACCACACAGAAGCATCC
>CAUYUJ010000175.1:87246-96806 GCA_963575745.1 Prorocentrum cordatum
AGTCTCTCAGCGACACCACGACGAGAACGTCCAAGCCAGTGCTGCGGATCACGACCAGTGCCTCCTAGGCCGTGGCCCTGGACATCATGCCGCACAGGTGCGGCCCTTGGCAGACCATGTCGCCGGCGTCCTTGTAGCCCGCGTCGACGGCGACGCCTCGGGCGGGGTCGGGCCCTGACAACCACCCGCCCGCTTTGAAGCATCCACGGAACGCGAAATCGACTCTGACTCCGCGAGAGACGTCGCTCCGACGGGCCCCCCCGCGGCGCAGGAAAGCGGTGACAATTGCATGCCCTGCAGCACCCACGGCAGGCCAGGTCTGCTTTGGCTCTGCACGGAACGTCACCCCGCCGCACTCCAGGAAAGCGAGGAGAACTGCGCGACCGGCAGCACCCCGGGCAGACGATGTTTCGCCTGGGTCTGCATCAGATGTCCTTCGGCTAGCATTCCAGGCTTGGGGGAGAGTGGTGACAGTTGCACGCCTGAGGCCATATGGGTGGCAGCGCCCATGGAGAGCGAGCTCCTATACAAGCTAGAGAACAGAGCAGGAAGGAGTCCGAAGGGAGGAAGCGGGAGGAGGAAAAAGGAGGCGGGAGGAGGAAGAAGGAGGAGCAGCACAAGGAGGACCCAAGACTGGAAAGGGGAAACCCACGTATTGATGATTCCGAGCTCCTTCGGCTTCAGATGATCCCGAAAGAGCATCGGGGAGCCCCCAAAACACTCAGAAGGAGCCAAAGACCCAAGAGGACGGTCAGAAAGGGGCCCAGAGACGGCCTACGAGGGCCGCCCAGCAGGACGGGCCGAGACGAATGCGGCCTGGCCCCGCGGGACGGCCAGGCCCCCAAGACAGCCCGTGAGAGTCCCAGGACGGCCCAACAGCGTCCCCGAAGGGCCGAAGAGGGCCCCGCGATACCTCCACGCCTCCCCGAAAGAGGCCCACTGACCATCCCCCCAACCGGGCCGCTAATTTCGCACTCCTTCATGAGAAGACTCCTCGACTCCTCCTTCCTCCTCCACCTCCTCCTCCTCCTCCTCCTCCGCCTCCTCCTCCTCCTCCTCCTCCTCCTCCTCCTCCTCCTCCTCCTCCTCCTCCTCCTCCTCCTCCTCCTCCTCCTCCTCCTCCATGCCGGCCCTCCACGGCTCCCGAGGCCAGCAGGGGCCCTCCCGTCGCAGGCAACGGGGCCGGACCTCGCCCGAGGCGCCTTGGGCGGCGGGCCCGGACACCGAAGTGACGGGCCACCACGAGGGGCAGCTGCGCCGAGCTCGGGCCCAACCCAGCCACCAGAGAGACCGCCCAGCACGGCCCAGCAGGCTCGGGAGGCAGGAGCAGGGGGCAGGGAGGGAGGAGGAGGCAGGAGGAGGAGGCAGGAGGAGGAGGCAGGAGGAGGAGGAGGAAGAGGAGGAGGAGGAGGAGGAGGAGGAAGAGGGAGGAGGAGGAGGAAGGAGGAGGAGGAGGGGAGGGAGGGAGGGAGGGAGGGATCCACAGCGTCCCTCGCATGCTGCTCTGTAGGCCTCGGCTGGCGCATCCCCCTCTTCCCTGGTGCCGGGCACCGCTGAGCGGTGACCCGCTCTTGGCTTGGGGAGGCTGCGGGGTTGCGCCAGCTCCCGATCAAAGTGCGCCGGAGAACGTGTCTGCAGAGGGAGGGAGGGAGGGAGGGAGGGAGGGAGGGAGGGAGGGAGGGAGGGAGGGAGGGGAGGGCGCAGGTGGCCCTGGCATCGAATCTATGTCGAATCGGATCGCTCCGAACATCGAATCGGCATACATCGGCTGAGTCGGCGGCAGCATCGAGTCGGCAGTCATCGGCAGGGCCGAGCCGGACCGATTCGGAAACGGGCAGGGCTGGCGCCGCACGGCCATCGAAATCGGCAGGCAGAAGCCATGCGGCATCGCACCCGCCGTCGAACGTTGTCGTGGTCGTCCCCGAACATCTTGGGAACCCCCAAACCAGGTGGTGAGATACCAGGTGGCGACCTGGAATCCCCAAAAAGGTCACCGCTGGGGTTGGGGACGCGGGGTCACCACCGGGTTTTGTGACTCCTGGACCCACCAGTGTCCGGGACATCCTCGGAAAACCGCACGAGTCCCCAAACCGGGTGGTGACACCAAATCGCCCGAGACTCACCGCCAGGTGTTGTCACCACCACGTTTGGGGACTACCAAGCATCGTCGAAGGCACACCTAGTCGATCTAGAATCGGCAGGCGCGTAAGTCTCAAGCAGCTAGATGTCTGAACTCGGTCTGCTACCAGAGCCAGGTCCGCGAACCTGTTCGTACTCTACTATCTGTTTTTGAGATGATGATCAGTTTCTTGACTTAACTCGAGCTGCAGATGAGCTAAGATCGTCGCGCTCGTCATCGCACTGACCGAACTCGTCGTCGACCGTCGTCGTGCGTCGCTGCCTTCGCCGGCGCACTCCTTCCAGGGGCCGCCGCAGAGGGGAGAGGGGCACGGCGCGCGGGGCGGGCCCGACAAGGCAACGAGGGCTCGGGCGCATGACACCCTCTGGGGGAAGGCTGCGTTTGGACTCCTCCTCCTCCTCCTCCTCCTCCTCCTCCTCCTCCTCCTCCTCCTCCTCCTCCTGCTCCTGCTGCACAGAAGGGGGGTTGATTGTTCGCGCTTATGCCCGTCGTACTCGCGATCCCACTCCTTGTTGTCGTTGCATATTGACGGGGTCGGACTCACGCTGGATCGGCTCGAAATTGAATCAAATCGGTTGGCATCGGAATCGGCGCCACGCAGTATCTGGGAAACTGGAAATCGGAATCGCGCATCGAAATGTCGGCATCGAATCGGTTCGAGGCGACACCCCCGGAAAGCGATTCGAATCAGAATCGGTGGAGACGGAAAGCGCCCTGAAAGCATGCAGTAGCTTTCAAGAGCAAACCGAATTTGCATGAGCGCGCAGGTGCGAGCGGAGTTCGCAAGCATGCGCAGGAGTTGAAACCCTGCGGCTTCAGTGGAGCAGGGCACAAGAGCAATTGTCAGCGCAGCCCTAGAAGATATGAAATCCTGGCACTACCACGCTCCAAATTCACCAACAAACTTCGAGGCGACACCCGATAAAACTAGAATACTAGCTAGCGTGGACCCGAAACTGTGCGTCTCTGACAAAACACGTCGCGCAATCGATGTGGTACATCCAATGTCGCGGAGTCCGTGCGAAGCTATATATGTGATACAAACTACGTGGTGCAGCTCATGTGGTGCAACTCACCTTGCCGAACTTGAAATTGTCAACCCCATTGCTCGGGTAATCATCCCACCCCCCACCCGAACCTTGGTTCGCAAAACCAATGCGGCGGCGAAAGCGATGACTGCTTAGCGCTGGCTGGTGCATCGCTGCGGCCGCGCTAGCGCGCGCAATCTCGCGCGCAGAGCGGCCTGCTGGGTTGGCGCGACCGGTGCGGCCGCGTTGGAGCTGACCGCTGGGAACTTCCCAGCGCGTTTTACAAACCGCGCTGACGCGCGGGCCCATCACTGCGAGTCGGTGATTCGGGCGGGTGCGACATCACAGCGACGTCGAAAAAAACGGGCACGATGATGATAATAAGGATGATGGTGGCTATGATGGCGATGCAGGCGACAAGGCCACTGACACCACCGATGCTAGTCACGCCGATGACGATGTTGGTGTACACGTGTCGGCGATGAAGACTGCAGATGGATTTCGACATGCTCGCGCGGCCGACGCGCCCGAATGCCCCACATGGTATTACTTGACAGGTATCGTGCCCCCCCCCCCCGCAAGCGCGAAGGGAGTTCGAATGATTTCGGCAGGCGTGCGCGAGAGGCCCGCGTGGTCGAATTTGCAAAAATCAAATCCAATGGTTGTCATGGCGCTCAAACTTGTGTTGAGGGACCCTGCTGCGACCCCACTGGTTTTATATGTGTTCAGGAACAGCGATCTTAAAATCCTGACGAAACCAATGGTTGCTGAGAGACTTTGACACGCGCGCGCGTGGCGCCGCGCGTGTGGACGTTGTCCCATATGTTGCAAGGAATTATTGAACATAAATGATGTCGGATGAACGGATATTCGAGCATAGTACATTTTTAACGGATGGCGGGGGCGATAATGGCGTGGCTGGAATGGTTCGAATTCATACTTATACTGCATGGCGGTGCAGAATCATCTGTAGATTGCAATGCCCCAGCGGGTACCGACAATTCCCCGCAGGGTGGCAGTTTCACATCAGGGAAAACCTCCGTTGTGAACTCTGTTTGGTACAATCTACGTGGTGCAATATGGTCCAATATCCGTGGCGCATTCAATGTGGCACAATACGTGTGAAGAAGCAAATGGTGAAAAATATGCGTGGAGCAACCTATGTACTGCAATATAAGTAGTACAACCTATGTTGTGCAAATAAATTGTGTTCGCAGTGAGTGGTCAACCCCGCTGCTCGCACAATCATCCCACCCAACCACCCGCAACTTAGTTTGCAAAATCCATGTGGCGGCGATTGTAGTGATTGCTTAGAGTTGGCTGGTGCATCTGTGCGGCCGCACAAGCCCGCGCATGCTCGCACGCGCAGCGGCCAGCTAGTTTGGCGCGACCGACGCGGCGGCGGTGGCGCTGACCGTTGGGCACTTCCCAGCGGGCACTTCAGTGCGAGTCGGCGGTTTGGGCGGGCGCGGTATCATGGCAACGTCGACAATTTTACGCACAATGGTGATGGCAGTGATGCTGGCGACGACGATGACAACGACGACGACAAGGCCAGTGACGGCGCGGATACTGATCACGCCGACGGCGATAACGGCGTCCTCGCGTCGGCGATGAAGATGTTGGAAGGAGTTCGACATCCGACTCGCGAGTGGTCCGCATGGAGTTATTTGACACGGATCGCGCTCCGCCAGCACGCGCGCAAGGGCGTTCGAATGAAGTCGGCCTGCGGCGCGAGGGGCCTGGTTGGCCGAATTGGGTGGATAGTATATATATATATACATACATACATACATACATACATACATGCATGCATGCATGCATGCATACATATATACATACATACATACATACGTATCTATGATATACACACACAAAAAACAAGCCAAAAACAAACAAACAAACAAACAAAAAAACACAAAAACAACAAAAAAACGGTTTCCGCAGGAGTTCGCAAAAGCGCGAGCGCAGGCAGTTTTGAAAAAAATGTAGATGCGCTCTTGAAAAAATCGATTGTGAAACCCTTAAGAAACTCAAAGTTCTTGAAGGATTTCAGCATGCGCGCGCGACGATGCGCGTTTGTGCACTCCGTCCCGTTTGCTTGCAAAGGATGTTGCGACAGCACGCTCGCAGCGGCGTTCGAGCAATTCCGGCATGCGCGCGCGAGAAACCTGTTGGCAACAAGTTCTATCAATGTTGGAAACCTATGGTTGTCGTAAGAATTCGCAGGAGCCCAAGCACTAGTGTGTTTTGATTATTCCTGTTGCGAAACCATGTGTTTTACATGATTCGATAAACTCGATTTTAAAATCCGTACGAAACCTCTGATTTGTTTTCAGGATTTCGACATGTGTGCGCGACGACGCGCGCGTGTGCACTTCGTCACGTTTTACGCAAAGGAATATTGAATACTGATGGTATGTGATAAACGAATGCGCGCGCATAGTATTTTCTGCAGGGGACGATGGGGGCGATCAGGGCCTGTCTGAGATGGCACGAACTCGATCTTAATATGGACGATAGGGCCGAATCAGATGTCAAGTGCAATACGAAAATCGGGTCGTTAATTCTGGGGGAGGCGGTGGATCCTAATACTCTGCTAAACAAGAATGCAAAGCAAATCAACGCAACACAATGCAATGCAAAGCGCGGCGGCAACGAGGCGTCCATGGGACGGCGACGGCGGCTACATAGCCGCTAGACCAACCTTAGGGCCCAGACGACGGGCGGCGACGAGGCGGCAACGAGGTGGCGACGGGGCCGCGACGGCGGCTACATAGCCGCCAGACCGACCTTCAGGGCCAGAAGACTGGCGGCGACGAGGCGGCGACGAAGCGGCGACGGCGGTTACATAGCCGCCAGACCGGTATTAAGGCCCAGATCTTCATTCCAGAAATGAGAACACCTAAGTGCACGCACTGTTCGGGGAACACTTTGCATAACACAGAGTCACCAGCGCGGGGAAAGCCGGGGCGACTTAACTGACCCCCATGTATCCTGCACGGGCCTTAGATAAAGTCCCCTGTCACGAGCTAACGGCTTCCCGAATGTTCTCCCGCACGGTCTCCCACATGGTCTCTTCTATAGTATCCTGGATGGTCTCCCGCATAGTCTCCAGTAGCAGTGCAATGACTGCTTCGGCTCCTTAATTCTGCTGTTTCGGGGTATCTGCCGCCAGGGTGCAACGTTTGCCTTCTCGCCTTTTCACACCCGATGGGCCTCAAAAGCCTCAAGATGACCCAAAGACGGCCCCAGACAGCTCCCAGAGGGCCCCAAGACGGCGCCCGGACGGGATACAAGACTTTCCAAGAGGCCGCCAAGAGCGCCCAACGAGGTCCGCCACGCGCAAAGGAGGGTAGGGTCAGGGGGGAAGGCTTCTTGAAAGCACCCCTGCTGCGTAGAAGGCGGGGGCCTTCTAGGGCCGGCGCCTTCTACGAAGAAGCCTCCGTCTAAGAAGCCTGCCCCCTTCCCCCTGTCCCACTCGGCGCGCAGCCGAAGAGGGCCCCAAGCAGCCACTTGTTGGCCCGAACGGGGATATCGAATATCCGGCCCCTCCCCTTCTGACCCATGGGACCCACGAAAACCCCAAACACCCACCAATGAGACATGCAAGGATTCCAGGACCCCTCAAAAAAAAAGTCCGAACAAGAGGCCCCCAAGAGAGGCTGCATCCTCCTCCTCCTCCACCTCCACCTCCTCCTCCTCCTCCTCCTCCTCCTCCTCCTCCTCATCATCATCATCATCATCTTCCTCCTCTTAGCCCTTTCGCCTCGAGGATTCGAGGTTGACCGAGCGCATTTCGAAGGGGCGCAGCTCGGCCGAGCCATGGCGGCATCGTGATATTACAGGCTGGGTGGTTCTAGAGGGCTTCGACGTTGTGGTCGAGATGACTCTCGGGGAGGGCGCCCAGCAGCTGAGTGGTACTCTTGATCTGGATGGATGTGATGGTGGCTGTGAAGCACATGTTCTTCTTCGGGGGTCTGCGAGTGGCACAAGTCACTGATGTGTGGTTCGGCGTGCTCTCGATGATTACACATGTTTCAGGGTGGATTCGTCGGAGGTCTTCTTCGTGGGGGGTGTCGAGTCGGCAAAATCGGAGCACGCCGTGCGGCTCTGCCGCCTATGGGTGGCAGCGGGATGCGGCTGGAGATCTTCGTTCGCTGCTTCGTCTGCATGCTGTGGGGTTTCCATGGGGATGGCCGGATGGTTCATCGGGCTGCGTGTGCTTCTGACGTTTCTCGGCAAGAGCGGGATGCTCGCGAAGGCCGTCGCGCCCCGAGGCCCAGGAGGGCGTCGGGGAGGGCGGACTCTCCCTGGGGCCTCCTCTGGGCTCGGCCTCTCCTGCGTGCGGGGGGAGGCGGGACATCAGAGGGAGCTTCGGGTCGGCCCTGTGCCCTCTGGTGCAAGATGGGGGCCCGCCCTCCCTTCACGGGCTGCGAGGCGTCACAGACGCATGCACTTGTCCACCTTATCCACCTCCTCCTCCTCCTCCTCCTCCTCCTCCTCCTCCTCCTCCTCCTCCTCCTCCTCCTCCTCTCCTCCTCCTCCTCCTCCTCCTCCCCCCTCCTCCTCCTCCTCTCCTCCTCCTGCTCCTCCTCCCCTCCTCCTCCTCCTCCTCCTCCTCCCTCCTCTCCTCCTCCTCCCCTCCTCCTCCTCCTCCCCCTCCTCCTCCTCCTCCTCCTCCCTCCTCCTCCTCCTCCTCCACCTCCTCCTCTCCTCCTCCTTTTCCTCCTCCACCTCCTCCTCCTCCTCTTCCTCCTCCTCCTCCTCTTCCTCCTCCTTTTCCTCCTCTGCCTCCCCCTCTTCCTCCTCTTCCGAATCCTTCCGCTCCTTTTCCTCATGAATGACTTTTGCGTGTCGCACCCGGAAACCAATGTTTAGGGCGAGCCGGGCGTTTCGCGTGAGGGTTCCTCACTACTTATGACTCCGAAGCTCCAAGAATGACAACAATTTCACAGATGGAGGGCGGATGGTTTCACAATGTGGCTCTCGCCTTAGTGCCACGCACATTCGTGTTAGAAAACTGTAAAGGCTTCACGGATTGAGGGCGGTTTTTTCAACATGTGGCTCTCGCCTTAGCGCCGCGCACATTTCTTCTCAATATTTGCAAGAACTTCACGGAGTGAGGGCGGGTGGTTTTCAAAATTAGGTGCTCGCCTTGACGCCGGGCACATTCGCTTTAAAATTTGCAAAAATTCCACGGATTGAGGGCGGCTCCTTTTCAAAATGAACTTCTCGCTTGAGCGCCGCGCACACTCGTTTAAAACAACTGCAAGAGCTTCACGGATCACCATCGTCAACGTACCAGAAATGGCATGCTGGAAGGATTCATGATTACGCGGGCGCAACAGTTTTGTTGATTCGCGGTGTTGAACTCCCAAAATGGCGTTATGGTACGATTCCATGTCGCCGGGACGCAGCAGCCAATTTGATCCGTGGTGTGAAAGAGAACCCCGAGAACAATGTTTCTGCATGCTCACAAGGTCTTCAAACGGTTGTGTTCCAACAAGGCAGCTTCCTCAATGGATATGAACCGTTGTATGGGGCCTGTGACAAGGGAGTTTGGCGGGAGGGTTCATTCCAACACTGGTCCTATTCCTCTTCCTCCTCTTCTTCTGATCCTTTTCCCCATTCATGAATAACTTTCCCCTGTCGCACCACGAGGCCAAGTTTTTGGCCGGGGTGGGCGTTTCGCCTGAAACCTTCGAACCACGTGTGACCCTGAAGCTTGAAGATTGACAACAGCCTCACAAATGGAGGGCCGGTCGTTTTCAAAATGTGGCCACCGCCTGGACGCCGGGCACATTCGGGCACACTCGTTTAAAAAGTGCAAGAGTTTCACGGATCGACGGCGGGCCGTTCTCAAAATGCGGTTCTCGCGTTAGCGCCGCGCACATTCGTTCTTAAAATTGAAGGAATTTCACGGATTGAAGGCGGATCCTTTTCAACATCCCTCTCTCTCTCTCTTTCTCTCTTTTTCTCGCCTTACAGCCATACCCACTCGTTTTTTATATTTCATATAGCATATGGAAAATGCAGCAATTTTACGGGTTCCCATGAACCACAAACCAGATATTGTGTTTGGGAACGCTTCTGTATTATGAGGGCGCAACAGTTACGCTGATTCGCGGTGTTGAAATCCCAGGAATGATGTTTTGGCACGATTCAAAAATCGCCGGAGCGCAACAATCAGGTTGATCCGTGAATTTACAATCCCGAAATCATAGCGTTGGCATGCTTCAAGGTTCCCAAACGGTTGTCTTCCAACGAAACAATTCCCCCACTGGAACCGAACCGTTGCAGGGGACCATGAAAAAAAGAGGTTTGGATAAGTGTTTCCACTGGTCGTCCTCCTCCTCCTCCTCCTCCTCCTTTTCCTCCTCCTCCTCCTC
>CAUYUJ010000175.1:99406-101906 GCA_963575745.1 Prorocentrum cordatum
AGCGTCGAGGCGAGAGCGCGCGGAACCGGCTCTGGAGAAAATGAATCTCCAACAACATCAGCAACGATAACAAAAACAAAAACAACGACAACAACAACAACAACAACAACAACAACAACAACAACAACAACACGCACAATCACAACCACAACCACAACCACAATCACAACCACAACAACCACAATCACAACAACAACCACAACCACAACCACAACCACAACAACAGCAACGAAAACAAAAACAGAAAACAACCCAACAACAACAACAACAACAGCAACAACAACAACCACAACCACAACCACAATCACAACCACAACCACAATCACAACCAAAACAACAACAACAACAACAACAACAATAATAACAACAACAACAACAACAACAACAACAACAACAACAACAACAACAACAACAACAACAACAACAACAACAACAACAATTACTAGCACGTGGGGACACACCGTTCTCACCAGTGCCAGGGTTTTCATAGGAGGCGGGCAATACCCCCACTTTGTGGGGGGGCCGGTTCAAGCTCTACCAAATTTCCAAACGACTCTTCGCCACCACCCACACCCAGCTTCCCGCCCTATGACGTTCGGACACTTCACTTCGTGGCATGCGGACGACCGTGGCTACTATTCAGGGCCCCGCGGCCGACGACGACGGCGTGCGCGCGCGAAGAAAAAACGAATGTGTCCCGCATGGTATTATTTGACAGGGATGATGGCCCTGGCAGGTGCGCAACCGTTGTTGCAGAAGTTCGAAAAAGTTGCTCGCAAAAGCCCGTTTGACAGAAATGTTTAAAAAGTGTTGGGTTTCCTACGAATCCGCAAGAGCGCGCGGGATGAAATTTTGACAATTTTTTTTTGAAAAACCATTGGTTTTTTGATGTTTTTATGTTAAAATCGCTGCGAACACTAAGGTTTTGGAAGGATTTCGTCTTGCGCGCGCGAATGTCCACTTTACCTTATTTTTTGCAAGGGATTCTTGAAATTTGATTATATTAGAACAAGAAATGTCATTTTCTATTGTTTTTTGCAAGGGAAAGCGGATTACAACAAAACAACCGGATCCTGTACACACCCTCTTTTCTGAGGCTTCCTCACGAAAATGATGAAAATGTAGCTGCGGCCTAGGCGGCGCAGGGGGGGCGCGCACCAGGGGGCCCAACAATAATTATTCTTTAGAATAAATAATGTTCAACAACAACAACAACAACAACAACAACAACAACAACAACAACAACAACAACAATAACAAAAACAACAACAACAACAACAACAACAACAACTACAACAACAACAACTACAACAACAACGGAAGAACGGAGACTCTGGCCCCAGGACGGGGCCGCACGCTGAACGGTCACAACCCCCTTGGAGCATCGGACACTCCAGCCCCGTGGGTTCTGTGTTGGCGCTCACTGTGTGACGACGACTCATCCGGCCCTGCAGCGGGCCCCCTGCGGCGGCGACGCGACCCCGTGGACAAACGTACCCCGTTTCTCACTTCATCCGATTTGTGGCCACCGCAGAAACCGCTCTCTGTATGCTACCGCCCTCTACGATCCCGTGATTGCGCTCCTCGGGAAACCTCAGGAATCTTGTGGAATCCTTAGAAATCCTCAGAAGCCCTGAGGAATCCTTAGGAATCTTCTGGATTCCGCAGGAGTCCTGCGGAATCCTGAGAAAACCTTAAGAATCCTAAGGAGTCCTCAGGAATCCTCAGGAGCCCGGAGGAATCCTTAGGAATCTTGTGGGCTACTCAGGAACCTCGAACAATCATTCGGAATCTTCTGGGCTGCTCAGGAACCCTGACGAATGAGGAGACTGAGAGTCCCCAGGGATACTGAAGGATCCTGGGGGATCCTTAGGCATCCTGGGGGATCCTGTGGAATCCTGGAGGGTACTGAAGAATCCTCGGGTTCCTGGGGGGCCCTAAGGAATCATGAGGACTCCTGGGACCTCCTGAAATATCCTCGGGCATCCTGAAGGATCCTGGTGAATCATGAAGAACGGTCTCGGACCGTCGGCCGCAGCACCAGCCCAGGCGCCCGGCTCGCCAGAGAGTGGCGACGCTGCCCAGGGCTCCAGCGAGCAACGAGAGGATGAGCCTCTACACGGCGTCTCGGCCCGAGGGGGCGCTCCAGGCGTGGCGGTATCCCAAGCTGACTGCGGCCAACGTCGCGAGCGCCCACACCAGGGCCCACCAGCAGTTTGGCCCCTCACGGTCATCACCAGCGAATGTGTGATCCGAAGAAGAGTGTATCGCTGTCATGTTCGTGCTGGAAGGGGGGAAAAGCCCCCCAAAAAACTTTGTAAGAAGATGTACATGCCTGGACTCAGTTGAGCCCAGAAAGACCAGGAGAGGGACAAGGACATCATCACTTCCAGATTAAGTAACACTCACTGCTCTCATTCTTCAATCACCATCCTCACCATCATCATCACCATAGTCTTCGCAGTTGCATTTTTAGTATATTATTATATTATTAATCATC
>CAUYUJ010000175.1:104406-117207 GCA_963575745.1 Prorocentrum cordatum
GGAAGTGCGAATTGCGGTCGAGCAAACTCGAAAGCGCAACGAAAGAAGCGTAACCCACTAACGTGCCAAGCTGGGCAGTGGGCAAAGAGGACTGCAGCCCACCGAAGGTGCAGCGGCCAAGAACCGAGGAGCACGCCGAGGCGAGCTCGACGCAAGGTGAACTGATGCGCGAACTGTCTGGTGCTCAATGACACTGAGTGATCGAACGACCGACGTAGACAGTGATGATGAACTGTTAGCTGCCAGAGCAGCCGATTGGTGGGCTGCCTAGACAGGCCAGGTGCAGCGGAGGGGCTGGCAGACGTCACGACACCCAACCACTGCCGCCATCGCAAACGGAAAACGGGAGAGGGCGAAGAGGGCAAGGCCAGCGCGAGGACATGCGCGGTCGTGCCGTAGCTGGCTCGACAGACATCGGTCAACGCAGCAGACCGAGGCCGTGCACTTGACCTACCGGGACCGAAGATCACTGCAGCTGGTCGGCGCACAGCGGACCAGGATACACGTCCACAGAAGGAAGCAGCTGAGAGCGAGAGACGAGCAGCCGCACGAAGGACAACACAGCAGCGTCGCCACAGGCGAAGACTCAGCCCGCGGCGCACACGATCTGCAACGGCCCTCTAGGAGAGCCAGAGCGCGACATCCATCTGGGAGTGTCGCGAGGCCGTCAGCAGAGCCGATCAGAAGGCGCGTCGCCGCCTAAGGCGGCATAGTCGCGAGAAGGCACTGGATGCACCTGGCAACCGAGCGGGGCGCGCCACGCGCCACGCGGGCAGGGCGCAAAAAGAAGGCCAGCACCTATGGCGGCCAAGCCGCACGCGCGGTGCGCGGCGAGGCATCAGCGACGCAGTCGCGGAGCAAGAGACGCGACGCCCCCCCCCCCCCCGACAAAAAAAAAAAAAAAAAAAAAAAAAAAAAAACACTAGCTCCTCCAGAACAAGACGGGGAGCAGGAAGCACGGGAGGCGGGGCGGCCGGGAAGCAGCGACGCCAGGGCGGGGGAACCGCTGGCGGCCAGCACCACAGCCAGAGCGGATGGGCGCGGGCAAGTGAAAACCCTCAGAACACGCGCTTCCCCCAGAAGAGGCGCGGGCCAGGCCGAAGCCTTAGAAAGAGCTCATGCACCCGACACCAGCGCGACGTTGCCTTCGCGCTCTCTATCGGCCTCGCCTCCCCGCGCGGGAAAAAATACGATGATCGGCCCGTAGATGGGCGGGGGCCTATGGCGGAGATTCTACGGGCCACAGCGGAAGTGGCACCCTGTGTTCTTCGCGTTACACGGGGCCCAAAGCGCGCGTTGTCCAGGCACCCACTCCTCACCAGGGCCCCCCCGCATAGCCTGGCAAAGCCTGCAGCCCACCGACGTTGCAAGGCCGCAGTCTACACGCGGCCTCACCAGCGCACTGCGAGCAACCTCGTAGAGGAGCCGATTCCACCGAATGCGCGCGCCACCTCATTGGCAATGACCTACTGCGACATGCCACGCGAAGAATTGGCACGGATGGCGGGGCATGCCCATGGAATCCCCCTGCAGGCAAAGCATGCGAGTGCGCCTCCAGCGCACCTTCCACATGCCGGGATCTTCTGCCTTGGCAGCCAGTGCTCAGATGGGCAAAGATCCCGCAGCGCCGCAGATCTGCAACTTCAATGGTTGATCATGTTGCAAAAGTGCACACCGCTTGCCTGCGCACCCAGGCGGCCCTTAAACGCTTCGGCGCTACAGAGCACGCACGGTCGCACTAACACCAGTGATGGTGCGCGGCCTCATCTGATGGCTTGAGAATTGGAAGGGCCAAGGGTGCGCGCGCGCGCAGGCAGCGCTACCGCCCTGATTCCGAGCCTGAAGATGGGGTGCCAGCGGAGGGCCCCGATCGGGCTGGCCCCGATTGACACGGCACAGGGTTCTGCCCCTGTCGCGTCGATCACTTCGCTGCCAAGGGGGCAGACACTCCAACCATGCCCGTCGAGTTGCATTCTCACGCTCGCGCCCGCGCGAACGGCTTCCGAGCGAGCGCGGCGGTCCACGCGCGCGGGGCGGCAGGGCAGACTGGCCGCCGAGCGCGCGGGGGCCGCGGCGCCACGCTCAGGAGGAGGACATCTCCTGACCACCGCAGGCGGAGCAGCCCAAACCAGCGGGGCGACCTGGCAGACAGGGCGCCCCGCGAGCACGGGCGGCAGCGCAGCGCCGACGCCTTCAACCTCAGCGAGGCCGGACAGGAGAGAAGGGGGGCCAAAACACTGCAGAAGCGGCGGGGGGGAGTCGCAGAGAATCCGCCGATCCGGCGCGTGAGTTTCTGAGAGCGCGGGCTCGAGCTCGCTCAAGCTTCGCTCTGCCGAGGGGGGGAGCCTCATTTCCTATCTAATTCCCAACCTAATTCCGACCTAATTCAATGCTTCGCCCCCCCCCCCCCCCCCCCCCCCCCCCCTCCCATCCTGAACGGACCCCCCCCCCTGCAGAGCGCCCCCCCCCCCTCCCCCCTCCTGCAAGCCCCCCCCCCCGCAGAGCGGACCACATGCCCCCCTCTGCAGAGCAGACCCCCCCCCCCTGCAGAGCGAACCCCCCCCTGCAGCCCCCCCCCCCCCCCCTACAGAGAAGACCCCCCACACCTGCCCCCCCCCCCCCCTGCAGAGCAGACCCCCCCTCCTGCACCCCCCCCCTGCTGCAGAGCGACCCTCCCCCTGCAGAGCAGAACCCCCCCCCCTCCCTGCAGCCCAGCCCCCCCCCCCCTGCAGAGAGGACCCCCCCCCCCCCGTGCAGCCCGCCCCCCTGCAGAGCAGACCCCCCCCCCCTGCCCCCCCCCCCCCCCCCCCCCCCCCCCCCTGCAGAGCAGACCCCCCCTCCCGCAGACCCCCCCTCCTGCAGCCCCCCCCCCCCTGCAGAGCGGACCCCCCCTCTCCCCTGCAGCCCCTCCCTCTGCCGAGCGGACCCCCCCTGCAGAGCAGACCCCCCCCCCTGCAACCCAGCTCCCCCCCCGTCGTCGTCGTCGTCGTCGTTGTCGTCGTCGTCGTCGTCGTCGTCGTCGTCGTCGTCGTCGTCGTCGTCGTCGTCGTCGTCATCGTCGTCGTCGTCGTCGTCGTCGTCGTCGTCGTCGTCGTCGCTCGCGTCATCGTCGTCGTCGTCGTCGTCGTCGCTCGCGTCGTCGTCGTCATCGCCGTCGTCGTCGTCGTCGTGGTCGTTGTCGTCGTCGAACTCGTCGTCGTCGTCGTCGACGTATTCGTTCTCCTCGACGTTTTCGTCTCCCTCGTCGTCGTTCATTTCCACGGGCACCCGGAGCGCCCCGGATCGGCGGCACTGGCCGGAGGCCACTACAATAAGAGAAACATTCTCACGCTCGCGACCGTGCGAACGGCTTCCGAGCGAGCGCGGGAGCCCACGCGCGCGGGGCGACAAGGCAGACCGGCCGCCGATCTCGCGGGGGTCGCGGCGCCACGCCCAGGAGACAGAAATCTTGTCCCGGCCGCCGAAGGCGGAGCAGCCATGCCCAAGCCCAAAGCCCTTGCGAAGTGACAGGGTTTCGGCGGGCGGCCGCAACGCGCGGGCCGGCCACGCAGCTGGGCCAGCACGCAGGACCACGGCGACAAGGCGGTCGCAAACAGTAGCACAAACATCGAACACAGCACGAGCGGGCCCCGGGAAAACAGACTACACCGACGAGGCGACGGCAGCACGGAAGAAGCGATCCGCACTGACCGCCCGACGATGCAAACGCGCTCGAAGACGCGAAGGACGTCTGCCGAGGCGATGGAGACGCCCGTGAAACCCGAGCCGCGCAAGTAGGCGGGCGCCCACAGAGCCCCGCAGGTGTCGCGGCGAGCGGCACGCCCAAAGACGAAAACAAATGGTTCCAACGAATACGGAAGCCGCTTGCCCGGAGGGCGCGAGCGGATCGGTGGAACCCGAATGCCCGAAGATCTTCTCAAGTAACTCCGCTGTGGCGCTGTCCGAGCAACGAGCGCGCAGCGTCGGAGAAGACCGCTCGGTCTTCGGCGCGAGGACAGAGGAACAGGGAATCCCCACCTAGCGGGAGCGCGGCGGCGCCGATGCACTCGTCGCGCGAAGAGGACCGCGCCCTTCGCCTGGCGGAGCGGGCGGCAGCGGCGGCCGCGCGAGGAGCGCCCGACGTCATTGCTGCCGCGGAGCGCCGGCGGCGCTAGGGAGCAGGGCCCAAGGCGCCTGCGCGGGCCGCGCCCTCCGGACCCCCCCCGACGGCGCGAACTCCGCCCTGCGGCGCCGCAGCGGCCTCGCTGGCGGCGCGCGTGCCAGTCGGGGGAGACGAGGGAGCGCCATCCGCGCGCAGGCGGCCAGTCGGCGCGGCTGCGGCGGCTGCACGGAGCTCCATCCTGGGCGGCGGCAGCAGCAGTAGGGGCGCGGCGCCTCGAGGTAGCGGTTCGATGGAACGCCCAGAATGGCGTGAACCTACGTGTAAAGCAGGAGTCCAGCATCGCGCAGCTGCGCGCCGAAAAGTGGCGAGAGACCGCGCGGGCAGGAACCGCCGCGGCACGGGGCACCAGGCGCCACGACCAGAAACCACGCGACGCAGACTCGAAGGCAACGAGCGAGCGAGGCCGATGCCCGAGAGAGGCGACAGCGAGAATGAAATTCACGCGCGAGAAAAGAAAAGATCGCGCGCTACACGGGCGGGGGCTGTCAAGCCCCGCGCCTGGCCCGCCGCGCGCAACCAGCGCGCGCGGCGCGCGTTGGGGCGGCGGGCGCCATGACATGAGGGCGCGCCGTCGCACCGTCTGAAATTGCTAGGGCACGCACCCTCCGCCGATCGGAGCGGGCGTCAGCGGCGGCCCCAGTGGCTGCGAGAGCAGAGCCAGCCGCCTTGGCTGCTGCAGAGCGCCTGCGAGGCTTGCGAACGGGGACCGAGGCGTCCGCAGGAACTCCCCTCTCCGGCCCCTCCTCGACGGCACGCGCTCCGCCCTGCGGCGCCGCGCCCACTAGAGGCGCGCATGCCAGTCGGGGGAGCCGAAGGAGGGTCGGCCGCGCGATGGCTGTCAACGCCGTAGGCACGGCTCCTAAGCCTGCTCGAAGCCTCCCCTCTAAGGCGCGCAGGTGGCGGCTGCAGCGGCTGGGCGAACTGGCGAACCACATCGGGCCGCAAGCGGCCAGCCAAGAAGGCGGCGCCTTCGACTGGATCATCCGGGTCGAAATCTGAATCGTATCGACCTGAGCCAGCTTCCCGGCTAGCGGCCCGCGGAGGGGCGGACCCGGGCCAATCGCGCCGTCGCGGCGGGGCCCCCGGGCGCCGGCGGTCGGGCGGCCTCAGACCAACCGCGGCGCACGCTGGGCGAGGTCGCCCGCGCCTGGCAGGCGCGGGCAGCCGCTCGCTGGAAGCCTCCAGGCCCGGAGGCGGGCGGCGCCCCGGGGGGTCCGCGTAAGCCACGCGGCGGGGACGTTCGCGGGCCTCGGAAAAAGCAGCGGTCCGCAGCCAGGGAGACCCCGCGGCCTGCCAGGGATCGCCGGCCCTCGCCGGCGGTGCCAGGGCCCTCCGCGGCGGCCCCAGGGGCGCCACGGAGGGTTGATCGACCTCCACTCAGGCCTTGGGCCCACCCGGGAAGCTCCAGCAGCCCGTGCAGAGAAAGGAACAATAATGAATGTCCCCCCCAGTGAGCGGGAGAAGGCGGGACTGCGCAACAGCGCGGGCCCGCGCGCCGTCGCGGGGGCGGCGTCGCCCCCCTGCCCCTGGAAGGCACAGCGGCCGGCAGTCCGCCGAGCGCGGCGGCCGGGCGGCGGCGCGACGCCCCGCTCAGGAGCGGGAAGGGCCGCGCGGCTCGCCTGGCGCTTGAGCGCCGCGCGGCGAGTGCGAGAAGCGTCGCGGCGGTCGGCGGGCCCGCGGGCATGGCCACCGCGGCCGGGCCGATCCTCGACGGCCTTTGCCGCGACAGCCTTCCTTGTCCTCTGGTTATTGCCGCGGCCTTTCGCGCGGGCCATGGCCCGAGCCGCAGGGCCGTCGCCCGAGGCGGCGGCGGCCTCAGGGAAGACCCGGCTGCTCGCGCAATTGGGCGGGAAAGACTTCGCGTCGCAGAACTGCTTGAACAGCTGGGTCATGCGCCTAGCCTCGGCGAGCGAGAGCGACGGCGTGGCCTTGTCCGGGTGACAAGAGGCCGCGGCGCGTCGGAAGGCGCCCTCGATCGCCCCGCGGCCCGCGCCAGTCGCGGACTCCGAGGATGTTCCGCGCGCCCCGTAGACGAGCAGAGCGGGCGAACACGCGCCGCCCGCCGCCACCTCCGGGCCCGCGGGGCACCTGCCGATCACCCCGTCTGCTCGACACGCCGCCAGCCATCCTGGGGGCGGCAGAGCCCGCGCCGACCTCGGACCGACCGTCCGAAGCCTCGGCCGATGAGGGGGCCTCTGAGACCGCATCTGCATTCGCGCCCGCGGCACCTGCGGGTCGGGGGAACAGCACGTTCCTAGCCTTTGGAAGGCGCGGTGTCGGTGGGCACGCGTCAGGCGCCCCGCCGGCACTGGGGGCCTCGGCGGCCAGCCCCGCAGCGCCGGCGTCGCTGTCGGCGGCCATCCCCGCGTTCGCGGGGGGGCCGGCCGCCAGTGGAAGGCCCAAATGACAAAGCCCCTGAGCCACCAGGAACACGACGAGACGGCCCCACATGCACGCCGGAGACGGCGCGAGCGCATTGGCCTGCGCAACGCAATCGAACCTGGAAAGGTCGCCCCACCGTGCGTCGTCGAGCCAAGCAGGGGAGGCTCGAGAGGGCGGTCGAACGGGACGATTCCTCGTCGGATCCTCGGCACGATGGACGCCCGCAGGCACATGCATCCCGCCCATGTGCAGGCCTCCACCGGTGACATAAGGTAGCGTGGTCCGCAGCACATAAGACAAACCAAGGAAAAAGCTGCGCCCATGGGCCGCAGCCCCCAGGGCTGCCACGGAGTCCAGCATGACCAGAAACCGAGAGTTGGTTGGGCACGGGAATGAAACAATGCTTGCACGGACTCTTGTAGACGGTGGTCTCCGGAATGTTGATGTGTCCGGGCACGCGAGACTGCAATGTATACGCCAAGCGGAAACGGAGCGCCCCCGAGAGTTCCGCGACCCAGCGGGGCGCAACTGGGGGATCAAGCGAAGGGAGCCCCAGATCGCGACGCAGCCGGGTGAGCTCTGGGCCTGGAAGGACGCCGCGGCTCAGAACCTGCCAAATATGACGACCACGAAGCCGCGCGTGCCAGCCGACACGTTCGGACCTCTGCCACAACTCAGCAGACTGTTGTGGGCCAACGTCCTCTTGGACGACCCCTCCGCGGCCGAGGCGCGCGTCCGCGCCGAACACTTCAGGGCCGGGGGCCACTCGAGGGTCGGCGATGGCCGCGAAGGCCAGGAAGGTGCAGGCGAGAAGCCCGTCCAGCACGGGGTGCAACAGCTCGTACTCGGTGCTGTCATCTAGTGCGCTGTGCGATCGGAATTGGTAGAAGGGCGAAGAGCGCCAGCTGAGGGCGACGAAACACCCAGCAGCCTACCAGAGACGCCAGCACGGCGCGCGTCGAGGAGCCGAGATCGACTTGAATCAGCGCCAGCCT
The DNA here is from genome assembly GCA_963575745.1 of Prorocentrum cordatum. Classification (NCBI taxonomy): domain Eukaryota; class Dinophyceae; order Prorocentrales; family Prorocentraceae; genus Prorocentrum; species Prorocentrum cordatum. Next base: position 111,946 of record CAUYUJ010000175.1, read on the forward strand.
GCACAAAGCCACCGCGCGAATCAATGGCACGCAGACAATACCGATCCGCCCATCGACGTCAACACCCACGACGACCTCACGCGTCTCTCCGCGCGCGCTTCCCGGGATGTGGCGCCAGACCTATCCTGGGATAGCCGCGGTCGCAGGCGGCGATGACCTCGCGGACGCGACGACTCGGGTCGTCCGGGCGCGGGGCGGAGCCTCTCCACGAGAACTCTCACAAGCCCACGTGGTCCTCGATATTGAGCATCTCGACGAACGCCCCTCTCGGGAAAGGGGCTCGGTGCACAGCTTGCTCCGAGGCGCGGAGGGCACCGAAGCTACGAAGGACCCCTTCGCGCGCCGCTTCGGCAATTTCGACTGCCATGTTTTCCCCCATCGCACGGGCGCGCAGACGGGGCGCGACGGCAACCCCGGCCAACTCCGGCCGCCAGGCTCGCAAGGACCGAAAGCTGCCCCCAGGGAGCCTGACCCGCAGCGCGTCACGCCGAGCTCGCGCGGGGGGGGCGCGGGAGAAACAGGAAACATTCCGCGGATCGTCGCCGGAGGTGACAAGCCACTCTCACGTAGCAAGGCTGAGGCGACAAAGCGGGAAGCCATGGCCCAGCCGCGGAGTGCTGGAGGAGATGCACGAGCACCTGCTGTTAACCACTGTCGGGTTCAGGATGAGGCGATCGAAGTCGCCATCCCCAGGGGCTCGCAAGGCCCCGCACGCCTCGCCACAGCACTGGTCGGCGGCCTGAATGAAAAACAGGGCGCCCCCGGTATCCCACTTGCGAAGCAGGGCCCAAGGGTTCGAGCGGTCCATGCGGACACGCGCCGCGCGCTGGCAAGGAGGCCTGTCTGTCTGAGGAAGCCCCATCACATCAGCGTTGAGGAAGGCTTTGCGCGCGCGCATCAGACTCCTAGGGCGCGGGATCAAACTCAGGACAGTAGCCCCACTTGACGCGTGACGCCCTGATCTTGATATCGAAGGACTCGACGTGGATGGCACCCCAAGCCGCCGCGGCGGCGATTGACCCAAGCACGGAGGGCGCGCCGGAAGGGCACTGTCGCATGGGAGCCAGCACGGCGGAGGAGGAAGCGCAGAAGGACTCTAAAGCTCCGACATGGGCGGCCATGCCATGGAGCGAGACCTCGGCGGCGTCGAACTCGGCGAAAGCCCGACCCAGGTCGATCTTGCCGCCACGGGCAAGGCGAACTGCGATCCGACACAGCCGCTCGATGCGGGCGCGGACGCCATCCTGGCAGGGCGACGCCGTCGACCGCGCACGAGCCTCGGTGGGAGCGAGGCTGGGCTGGACCAGGGTCAGAAAGTTTAGGGCAACAATGGCATGCTGAGCTAGCACGCGGGCTGCGCGTCGCGCCACCGCCCCCGCGCGCGCCCGAACAGAGCAGCCGGGGGCGGCAGGACACGCGGGGCAGGGGGGCACGGCCATGGATCGCGGGGAGCAGACCCCACAAGAGGGCGGGGGGGCCCAGTCCGGTGGGCGGACGGACGAGCGCGAGACTGAGGCCCGCGAACATCGCGCCCCCACCCCAGCCTGGGACAAAGCAGCGGCCCAGCGGGCGACGCCGATGTCAGCGCCAGGGAACAGGCGCTGCAAGGCAGGCCGGCCCGCATCAAAAGGCGCGGCCTGGGCGGCCGGGGCCGCGGAGGGGGCCGCGGCAACAGCCCGCCGCCGCTTCGCGGCCGGGGCCCGGGATTCCCCCGCAGGAATCGAAGAGCGAGGGCGCTCAGAAGCCTGGAGGGGCGGCGGGGCAGAGCGCGCGGCACCGGTAGGTGCAGGCGCACTCCGATCGAAGTCCCAGCAGACAAATCGACGCGAAAGGCTTCGGAACTGGCAGCGACCCCAGAGGACACGTCAACTCGCGGGGCCTCCAGCGCGGCAGCGACCCCCGAGGACAGGCCAACTCGAAAAGGTCCCCCGCCGGCGACAGGACCAGTAGCAGCGATGGGGCGGCGCGCCCAGCAAGGTGAGACTTGGCAAGGGAAGCGGGGGCGCCAGGAGAGCGCGCCTCGCCCGCGGCAGCGTCGCCAGCCGCCCCCGCGCCTTAACGGGCGGGGCTCGGACTGGCGAACTGCGGGCCAAAATGACTACGCGGGCCAGGGGGGCGGGTCGGAGCCGGGCGAGGGGCGCGCCGCTGGTTCGCACGCCCACCCTCGCGGCCACGCTCGGCCCATCCTCGCAGAGCGGCGGCGACAGCGCAAGAGGGCCTCGGAGGAGGCACCGAACCTCGTTCACGAGCGGGCCCCCCGACGACGTCGCTGGCTGCGTCGGGGCCCCGGGCGGCGGAGCCTCGGGCCCGGCGCCCGCCGCGGCGGCGAGGCCCGTGACGACGGCGAACCCTGGCAGACAGTGGATGACCTCGCCGAGCTCCTACCGGAAGTCGCGCCGAAGGCGCAGCAGGATCGCCAGACCCGACGAAGTCGCAGGCAACGGCCGCCACCGCCAGAACTGAGCCAGGCGGGGCCGCCGGGGGGCCCCCACGCACCCCGAGCGACTGCAGCGAGTCGCGGCGGCCCGAGCGGGCGCCGCCGCTCGCAGAGGGCCGCGCGCCGGCAGCACAAGCCATCAGACTCGCGCCCGGCGGCCCCGAGGCATGGCTTGGCAATGACGCAGAGAGGGGCCCTCCGAGCGACCGCGGAAGGTCGCGCGGGCTCGCAAGACGCGCACCGATCCCAGGAGGCCCTACGCGCGCAAGAGAGGCTAGCCGGGACGAGGCAGCCACTCCGCTCGGAAGGGGCCCAGCACTCGCCGCCGAGGCTCGCCGGGCACCGTCCTCCAACGCCGGGGCCGGACCAGGCAGGGCCGCGGACGGCCCCCCGCGTGCCCCGAGCGATCGCGGCAAGTCGCGAGGGGTCGAGAGAGCCACGCCGTTCGCAGCAAGCCCTGCGCTCGCATCAGAAATTGGCCAGGCCGCGTCCGCAACCCCCGAAGCTGAGGACAGCGGGGACGGGAGGGGATCCCCACGTGACCCGAGCGCCCGTAGCTGTTCGCTAGCGTCTGCCAGCACCGAGGTTGGGCCAGGCAGAGCTGCTGGTGGATATTCACCCGTTCCGAGCGGCCGCAGGACGTCGCGAGAGCCCGAAGGGGGGCCACCGCTCGCAGGGGAGCCTGCGCGCGCAGCAGAGGCTCTCCAGGTAGCGGTCGTTAACACTGGAGTTGAGCCTAGCAGGGGCGCAGGAGACACCCCATGCACCCCGAGCGACTGCAGCCGATCGCGAGGGCCCGAGCGGGTCACGCCGCTGGAAGGAGGCCCCGCGCTGCTCCCCCGGCAGCGTCCGCCAACGCCGAGGCAGCGGCGGGCAGGGTCGATGAAGGCCCCCACGAACCCCGAGCGACCACGGAAGGTCGCGAAGGCTTTGGCGAACCACGCCATGCGCATTGGGCCGCGCGCTGGCGGCAGAGGCCCCCCAAGCGGCGCCCGCCACCGCTGGAGACAAGCCTGGCGGGAACGCGGGCGGACCCCCGCATGCCCCGAGCGAGTCCGGCAGGACGGGGGGGCTCGAGCGCGCCCCGCAGCTCGCGGGGAGCCCAGCGCTTGCGCCAGAGTGTGGACGTAGGTTGGCGACCGAAGAGTCGAACCTACTGCATTGTCTGTTGGCAGAGGACGACTGGGAAGAACGGACACAACGTGCCGCGGGAGAGCGGCGCGAGCCCCGTTTGTAGGACTGTCCAGCGTCCAATACCTGAGCCCAGACGGTTGCGGGATAGATTGATAAAAAATGGCCTGATCGGGCTTCACACACGCACGCACACACACACACACACACACACACACACCGCCCCGAATCCTGCCCGCTCCAATCGGGCCTCGGGCCCACGGAAGTCAGAGGCGGGACTCGGGAACAGAGGCTCGAAGCCCACTCGACTCGCCCTTCCATCCCCGGCAAACTCCAAACAAGGCAGTCTCGGCCAGGAGACGAAGAAAAGGACCAACCACGTCGCACTGGGTACTTGAGAGAGTCCACCCGCCGTGAGCGAGCCCAGAGTGCGACCCCAAAAACGCTTCGGCACTCCTGGGCGACGCCCCGTCACCATAGGCGACGGGGCTGGGAAAGTAAGAGAAGCAGAAAGGAAAGTCCTGCGCCAAGCGCAGTACTGAAGTACAACGACGCAAGCGTTTCCAATGGCACAGAAAGTCGCGCTTGCAAGTACGCGCGCAACGCGCACATTCAATTCATATCTCATATACAATGAAATACGCGGGCGCGTGGCATCGCAAAACGTTCAGAAGTGCATACGCGATCGAAATTGCGACGACAACTGATCATTATAAACGCAATGCAGCGATTCATTCGCTGTTCCGCTCTGGCGCGAAAGGGGCCCACATGTTTTCCCGCTCGTTCCGCTCTGGGACGAATGGGACCCACGTGTTCACACGCGTCCCGCTCTGGCGTGAACGGCATCCACGTGTTTTCGCGCGTGTTCCGCTCTGGTGCGAAAGGGGCCCACGTGTTGTCACGCTTGTTCCGCTCTGGCGCAAAAGGGACCCAAGTGCTTTCACGATTGTTTCGCCCTGGGCCGCAAGGGACCCACGTGTGTTCAAGCTTGTTCCGCTCCGGGTCGAAAGGGACCCACGCGTTTGCGCGTTTGTTCCAGGTCGCCCAGGCCAAGTTCTAACACGATGAAGTGTTGAGGATCTCTCGAACGAAATGTTGGTTTTCGCGTGTCCAGGTCGCCCGGGCGAATCACAAACATGAGAACGCGTTGGAGATGTCTATAGAAAAACGCTCGCTCTGCAGGAGTTGTCGAGGATGTCTCGAGCGAGGGCCTCGCCTGCAGCGGACGCATTCCTCTGCAGGATGTGTTGAGGATGCCTCTCACGAAACGTTGGTTTTGCATTGTTTGAGGAGGTGTCGCGCGGGAGCCTTTTCTCCGTTTCACATACGGTTTGTTTACATGGCCCATACGCCTCATAGGCGTTCGTTTGCGTCAGTGTTTCACGTGCGTTTCGCTCGCTTTGCACATGCATGTCACATGCGGCCGCGTACGCTTCACCTACGTTCCAAAGTCGTCGCATACACGTTGCATTATGTTCACTTACGCTAACACTACTAAGCGTAGTAGTAGTAGTAGTAGTAGTAGTAGTAGTAGTAGTAGTAGTAGTAGTAGTAGTAGTAGTAGTAGTAGTAGTAGTAGTAGTATCAGTAGTAGTAGTAGTAGTGGTAGTAGTAGTAGTAGTCGTAGTAGTAGTAGTAGTAGTAGTAGTAGTACTTGTTGTTGGTGTTATACTACTACTACTACTACTACTACT
>CAUYUJ010000176.1:24033-29033 GCA_963575745.1 Prorocentrum cordatum
GCAATCGGGGGAGAAAAAGATACGGATACGTGTTGTCCCCCGTCGTTTTTGGCCTTTCCTGGTCCTCCTGGGGAATCCTCGTCGTCACCGCTGGATTCGCCTCGAAATTCTGGTCAGAACGCACCCCAAGAGAGGTCCGGGGACAACACGTATCCGTATCTTTCCGCCCCCAAATGCAAGGCCGAGGCCGAGGCCGGTTCGGCCAGGGCACCCTGGTGTTCTGCGCGCTCGATGGATGCTCTTGTGCATCCTGGGGAGGGTGCCCTTGGATGTTCTGCCTGTTTTGGCCCTGCGGAGAGCCTCGCGTTCTCGGGGGCATGTCCTTCTGGCCTCGGCCCGGCGGTCGCCCCCGGAGGATCCTCGGCGGGCTTCGGAGGGCCTCGCTGCTCCCTCGGGCGGCCCCTCGGCGGGCCTTGCGGCAGCCTCCTCGCGGCCGTTGTGGCGGTGAGGCGATGCAGCGGTGCGCCGCCGCCGCCGCCGCCCGTCGTCGTCGTCTTCGCCCTCGTCGTCGTCTTCGCCCTCGTCGTCGTCGTCGTCGGCGCAGTCCTCCTGATCCTCCTCCTCCCGAACCTCCTCCTCCTCCTCCGGCTCCTCCTCCTCCTCCTGCTCCTCCTCGCCTCCTGCTGCTGCTCCTCCTCCTCCGCCCCGTTGTCTCCGTCGTCGCCGTCGCCGTCGTCGTCGTCGTCGTCGTCGTCGCCGTTGTCGCCGTCGTCGCCGTCGTCGCCTTCATCGCCGCCGCCATCGGCGCTGCCGGCGGCGGCGGCGTCGTCGCCGTCGTCGTCGTCGTCGCCCGCATAGGTTTTTGGATACCCTAGACATTCTCGTCGCCGTGGCTGGGCGCGGTTCGTGAAACTGGCCAGGAAGGACCCTGGCAGTGAAGGTGGGGTCTGCGAACGGAGGTCGAGAGGACGTTTGTTGCTGCTGTCGTCGTCGGAAACATCGCGGCGACCAGTTCTCCCCGTTTAAGGGTTTGAGCTCAGGGTTCTCTTTGTGTTGTCTGGCCACTGGCTCTAGTAGGCCATGTGGGTGTAAAGCAAGTGAACAGCAGTGAATGTCGGACCCACCATACGCAACAAGTACTTGCGCAGATTGGGGTATCGATCGAACCTGCGTTCGGTGCGTGCTCACTTGACACGTGCTTTCATGTGTGTAAGCGCCAAGGCGGATGGTTTAACGTGCAGTATTGTATGCAGCGGACTCGGCAGCGCACAGACTCCGTGACGGCGTGACAGAAATACCGCAGAATGTTGCGCTGGTCAGCCCCCTCTGTCTGCGACCGTTCAGATTGCCACCGCGATGCTCCCATCTTTGAAGCCGTGCACGTGTCTGCCGACATTTGATTCCCAGGCTCGCAATGTTACCGCTGTCCGCACATCCCTGTTCTGTCGCCGCTGTAACACATCTTCTGCTCCGCGTCGCTCGTGGAGGCAACTCTAATTGATCCCGCTGGCCGCTTCATTGAGTTGGCTGAGATGGCCAGCCTCCTCGTTCTCCCTCCCCCCCGTCAAGATCTAGGCATCACCTGACTCGGGGGCCCCGAACGCTGTGGTAATCTCATTCGGCGGCGAGCGAAGGGGGGAAGTGAGAAGGAGATGGCCTTCTCAGTAGGCGGCGGGACTTCCCGCAAGCCCTCGCGCCTTCTGAGACGTTTTCTATGTCTTTGGGGACGGTTTAGCAAGCTTCTCAGACGGCCTGAGGACTCCCAAGCCTTCTGAGAAGGCCGTCTCCTTCTCACTTCCCCCCTGGACTCGCCGCCGACACACAGTATGGATTCGGGGTCACCGAACGGTTTTGGGACTCGGGTCGTTGTCGGAGGATGTCTCGGGCGACGGGGGCCTCCAGGGTCCCAAGACCGTGCCGTGTCGGACCGTGCGGTGAGGTCTCTTGGGATTCCGAGGTCACCGCGCAGTCTGCCACATCCACAGCTGACGGGGGCTGATCGTTGACAAGCTAGACCTGGCCGGCCGAACGCGCTGGATCTCAGCGGGTCTGCGGATGACGATATGGACCATCCCGCCCCCGAGCCACCCGCAGCCCCCGCCCTCTCGATCGGCCGCTGTCGCTGTTAGCCTCCCACTTCGCCTGCGATGGCGCCCAGCGCAGAGAATATGAAGGGCTGCCAGCTGGAAAGTGGTACAGTCAGGGCGCTGAGAGAAGGACCCCTTTGGGCTCAGAAAAGGGGCTCTGGTGGACATCGGGCAGGGGTCCGAGTCGAAGCCTAGGCTTGCCGTGGCCAGAGAAGCCCCTTCGTTCCTTGTTCATTGTTCCTGACGCGAGTGCAATGCCTGTACCCATCGGTCGTTGAAAGTAGGTATTTCTGGATTCCCAGATTCCAATCTTCTTTTGGCGCCTTCCTACTTCAAGGATCGACTGGCTTCATTCTTCCCTCCACATCAGGGAGCGGGCGGAGGCCCAATCTACTTCAAGTGCCTTCGTACTTCATGGTTCTACCTACTTCGTCCGACCGATGGGTATCGCAACGCCGTGGTGTGATGCCAGCGTGTGCCGCTGCTGGGGCTTTCGGGGCCGGCGTTTCGGGCAGACCCGGCAGGCGTTGCCGGGCACTTTGCCCTCTGCGAGGGGGGCGAGGAGCACGCGACAGGGGTGATTCAGCGTGGTCTTTGGTCGGGCATGTCCTCCTACAGGAGGATTTGGGACGAAAAACTGAACATACTCCAAACATATTTTCAAACATATCCACAGAATACTAGAAACACCTGTAGAGGGACATGCCCCCCCTGTAGAGGGACATGCCCGACTGAAAGTGTGGTCGAGACGGCGGAGGCCCCAGCAGTATGAGGGGGCGTCTTGGAAGGGTCCGCCTTCGCCTGTTGCGCAGGACATCCGCCTGAGCTTCGTGGTGCGGGTCTCGGCAAAGTATTGGATCGGCAAGGCCTCTCCTCGGGGAAACGAGCAGTGACATACACAGACAAACTCGGAGGTCCGCGCGGATTTCTCGGATCGGCGCTGGGGCCCCTGGCGGCGCCTCCAGCGCCGCCCCTGGCGCGCTCCGCGCGCCAGGGAGGGGGGTCCAGCGCCGATCCGAGCCCCGTGCCGCTCCCCTATCCCTATCTTCCCTCTGCCGCTGCCCCGTGCCCCGTGCCCCCTCCACTGCGAGCGCGTTCCACTACTCGCAACGTGCCTGCCCGCAAACGCCAGAAAAAAGCACACATGTCTGCTCTGATGTCATTCATCGTGGATCCCTCGCGGGGGATCGAAAGGCCATCTGCGAGTAGGTATTGGGCTGGCCTCCGGCCAGTGCCGCCGATCCGGGGGGGGCGGGGTGAGACCGAAAAACGTCGGAAATGACGTCGGCAAGAATCCCAGGTACAGAAAACCGTCGGAAATGACGCCGGAAATAACGCACGCCCCCCCCCCCCTGCAGAGCGAAGCTTGAGCGAGCTCAAGTCCACGCCCTCAGAAACTCTTTCGCTTGCCCGCTTGTCAGGGTACCCCTGGGGTTCTCGTCGCCCGCCGCCCCAAAAGTCCCAACTTCGGCTTCCAAGGGTCTCGCGTCCTTACCGCGCGTCCTCCTTAGGGTTTCTGACTGCAGTTCCTTTGCGGGGCGCGCAACGCGCTCGTCTCCCTGCTGCCGCCCCTCGCCCCTCTCGCCGCTCGCCCCGCGGCGCGCTGCGGGCACGACCCCGAGGCCGCGCCCCCTGCGCCGGCCGCCCGCCCCTCGTGCCCTGCGCGTGCCCTCCCCCTCGGCGGCTCCTTGGCATCGCTCGGGCGCGCGCCGGCTTCCTTCGGCCCGCTTCCTTCGGCGAGGACCATCGAAGAGCACATGGGATCATCCATCCCCCAGAGAAAAACGCCCACGGAACCGAACCCGAGGAGGGGGAGGACGAGGAGGGGGAGGAGGGGGGGGAGGATTCTGCTATGAGGGTTCTGCTATCCTGATCTGCCGCGCCATGAGCAAGAGAGCGCGACCGACGACGATGAGACAGCACCATCCCCCAGGCCTCTCCTGGGCGACATGGGGCTGCATCAGAGAAGGCGGTTGGTGGTCGGGTGTCGCCCTTCCCCCAATCGATTCAAACGCCCAGAGATTTTCCGAGGATCGCCCCCAGGACACTGAGACACGCCGTGGCAGCACGCTGCCACTGCCTGCTTGCTTCCCCCTTTTCGCACGAGTGGATTTCCTCCACTCCTGCTCTCGCACAACGGGCTGATCTCTGCACTGTAACTGAGGGTAGCTCGTCCGTGCCCTGCCATTTCGCGCCGGAGCCCGTTCGTTGGCCCCTGCACTTCTCGCACGCGCTGCTTCTAGCGAGCGTAGCTAGATAGAGTCGGGCTCCAACTTTGCTTCCCGCTTCTCCCAGCGCGCGGTGGTGGCTAGGAAGGGGACGTTTGGCTCCAGCATTGCTTCCCTCTTCTCGCAGCGGCTTGCCCAGATCCCAACGCTGTAGCAGACGACGTCGGGCTCTGCCTTCGCCTCCCGCTTCTCGCAGGATGGCGCTCTTCTCGCACACACTGTTCCCAGAGATGTTAGCTCTGCCTTCGCCTCCCACTTCTCGCAGGGTTGCGCTCTTCTCGCACACACTGTTCCCAGAGATGTTAGCTATACGACGTGTGGTTCCAGCTTTGCCTCCCTCTCCTCGCAGCGGCTTGCCCCGATCCCAACGTTGTAATTGTCGACATCGGGCTCTGCCTTCGCCTCCCACTTCTCGCAGGATGGCCGCGGCAGAACATTACTCGCTTTTCTCGAAAGCGCTGTTCCCAGAGGCGTTAGCTAGAAGGGACACTCGGGCTCCAGCTTCGCCTCCTTCTTCTCGCAGCGGCTTGCCCCGATCCCAACGCTGTAGCTGTCGGCGTCGGGCTCTGCCTTCGCCTCTCACTTCTCGCAGGATTGCCGCGGCAGAACATTGCTCGCTTTTCTCGCACGCGCTGTTCCCAGAGGCTTTAGCTAGAAGAGACACTCGGGCTCCAGCTTCGCCTCCCTCTTCTCGCAGCGGCATGCCCCGATCCCAACGCTGTAGCTGTCGACATCGGGCTCTGCC
>CAUYUJ010000176.1:36533-59033 GCA_963575745.1 Prorocentrum cordatum
CCGTCCCCGAGCGCCCTCTCCCAGACTTTGGTGAAGGCCTTCCCCACCTCGGGGATGGCATTCAGCAGCTTCCGCATCTGCCACCTCCTGATGCTATCCTCCAGGTGCCCCTTCGTGTCGGCGGGGAGGAGAAACGACGTAGGCCTCGCTTTCAGTTCTGCTCTCTGCTTCCTCCTTCCATCGTTCATCCTCCTCCTCGTGCTTCCTCTGTCATCCCTCCTTCTTCACTCCTCCTCCTCCCCCCTCTTTCCTCATCGTTACCCCTTCCTCCTCCTCCTCCTCCTCCTCCTCCTCCTCCTCCTCCTCCTCCTCCTCCTCCTCCTCCTCCTCCTCGTCCTCGTCCTCCTGATCCTCCCACTGCTCCTCCCTCATCCCCCTCCTCCTCCTCCTCCTCCTCCTCCTCCTCCTCCTCCTCCTGCTGCTCCGCCTCCTTCTCCTCCTCCTCCTCCTCCTCCTCCTCCTCCTCCGCGGGCGCTCCCTTTCTGCTGCTCTCCCTCCCCGCCTGCTCGGTTTCCCCCGCGCCCCCTCTCTTCCCCCGGGCCCTGCCTCCGCGCCCTTGCCCCGTCTCCCCCCCCGCCGAGGCGCCTCAGCGGCGCCCGCGCCCTCGTGCACTGCGGCCACACCAACCGCCACACCTCCCTGGGCCTGCGCCACAGCGGCGCCGAGCTCGACCAGGCGCCCTTGCGCGCGCGGCCCGCGCCCCCGCGGGCCGGCAGCGCCCGTGGGCAGGCAGGCGCTGCAGCCTGGCGAGCCGCGGCGCCGGCGCGCGGGACTGCACCGACCGAAGTCTCTAGGACTATGTGAGGTGTCCTCACCGAGGGCGCTCCACTGCTTCTTAGGGGAACGAACGATGACAGAAGCATAATGACTCGGAGGTCCGCGCAGATTTTTCGGATCGGCGCTGGGGCCCCGTGGCGGCGCCTCCGGCGCCGCCCCTGGCGCGCTCCGCGCGCCGGGTCCAGCGCGGATCCAAGAGATCCACGCGGACCTCCGAGTTTTTATGTTTATGTCATTCTTCGTTTCCCTATACTTGCAAAGTGCCTACTCGCAAACGCCCCGAGCACACATGGTCGCCTCGATGTAGTGGATCGGAGTCCCCCGCGGCGGATCCGGGCCGTTTGCGGGTAGTAGCGAGTAGTGGCCCTGCGCGTGATTTGTGGAGCGTCGTCGTCTGTTTCCCGGGCCCGGGGCCACCAGAGTCTCCGACGACCTGCCACTCCTATGCAGTTTCGGCGTCGGGGCCATCGACAAGACCCGGGGCCACCAACCAAAGGAGCCCGGGGTCTGGGCCGCGGAAGCCGGCCGGCGTTCGGCACGACTCGTGCTGACGCTCTTCCGGGCGGCTTTCAGGAGGGGAAAAAACACACAGGCACAATTGATCGTCCACTCCCAGGAAAATATGGGAAAATATGAGAAGTGGGGGGGAAAACAAAAACCCAGAGAATATAGGAAAATATGGGGAATCATTTTATTTGTGTGTATTTATTTGTGTGCCCTGGGGCCCCTTCAGGCTCAGGCTCAGGCGGCCCTAAGATTAAGTCGGGCGTGTTCCTCTACAGGGAGAGTGTTCAAGAATAGTCAACGACTAGTCGTGGGACGATGTTTCTCCTCTTTGCTTATTTTTAAAGCTGTGTTTGAATATGTTTGACTGTTCTTACTTTGTCGTCTGAAATCCGCCTGTAGGGGGACATGCCCGACCTAAGCCTAAGAGGACCAGGAGTCGCCGACTGATCGATCCAGGCCGTCCAAGATGGCCTCTCGACGACCCCCGAAGCCCCGAAGAATTTCCAAGGAGGCTCCAAGAGGGCCTCCAGGAGGGCCCCGAGAGGCACGGTGAGTGGACCCCCTTTCTGGCTTTTCACTGTTCTTCGTGTCCCCGACGCCCCAAAACGGCCCCAGATGTGCCAAGGATCGCCCCCAAGACGGCCGCAGAGGCACCCGAAAAGGGCGCCCAAACGGCCCAAGCGTCCCCCAGGATGGGCCAAGAGGCTTCAAGACGGCCCAGAAAGGGCCCCAAAAACAACCCAAGAAGGGTCCCAGAGGCGGAGCACGGACAGACATTTTGAGTTTGCCGCCCACAGGAGGCCCCCAGGAGACCCCAGGAGACCCTGGGAGACGCCGAAGAGGCCCCCGAGAGGCCCCAACGAGGGCCCCCAGACTACCCGCGAGGGCCCCAGGATGGCTGGAGACGCCACCGCAGAGCGTCGCAGCGTCAAGCCCAGCGGCGGGCCCCAAGCGGCGAGCTGTCCTGTCATCCTCGCCACCCGCCTCCATGCTCGAGGTCTCCATCGCTGTCCCTACCGGCCAGCCTCCCCCCAACGCCCTTCCCCCCTCCGTCTCCCCCCCCTTCCTGCTTCCTCCTTCCCCCCCCCCTGTTGCTCACGCGAGAGTCCCACCACGGCCCCAGAAGCCTTCAAGAAGCCCCAGGACGACGCCTCCGGAATCACCGTCGCCGTCGTTGCTCTCTTGAAGGAAACTTCACTACCCTTCTCCTCTGCCCATCCTTCTGCCTCTCCCCCTATCGTGCTTCTACCCTCCTCGTCTTGCTCCTCCCTCTTGCACGCCGGACAATTCGCCTTTCAGTTGACCCGACCAGCCACACGCTAGAGCGGACTGCCTCTGCCTCGCCGCCGACGAACAAGTTTCTACCCTCCTCCGTGGTCTCGCTTCCGAGCTGAATCGGTCCTTCTCCTCTCACGGTGTCCTGCACCTCCTCGGGAAGCCCCGAACAGGCAGTCCGTGGGAAGCGGACAGCCTGGGAACCGCACTGGGCCGCTTTGCGTGCGTCCCCTTCCCCTGCGTATTCCATGGAGTCTCGCCAGTCCTGTCCGCGTGCGCTCAGCGGTCGAGAGAGCTCGTGACCGCCCAAAACGGCCGTGAAAGAGCCACAAGACGGCCCAACACAATCGCAATAATTAAGAGCCTTACAAATCTGCCCAAACGCGGCCGACGAAACCCCCATGACAGCCGTAAAGGGCCCCCCGGGAGCTCGAAGACAACTCAGAGTCACACCACCATAACAGTTTTGGAAGGTGGTTGGGGGAGTGCTAGATGGCGAGGGAGAACCCAGAGACGGCCCAGGAGCTTTGAAGAGGTCACGAGAACACCCTCAGACGCCCACAAGAGGCCCCGGAATGCCCCGGAAAAACTTCCAGGTGCGCCTCAGAGGACCCAGCGAAACCCTACAACGCGAATGTTCTGCGCGTTCTGGACGCGCATTTTGTGAGGCGACTGGAATCCAAACGAGTCCCCCACAGAGCACACGTGCTTCCAAGACAATCCAAGAGAGCTCCCAGGAGCAACATAAGATGAGCACAATGATTAACGCATATTTCTTCGTCGGAGCTCTTCCCCGTCGTCAAGTCAAGCCCCCAAGAGGCAGACCCTTCTCATAAATCATCCCCACATAAATTTCAATGTCGTGGTTTGCAAAATCATTTGCTTGATTCCCCATATCCTAGGATGGGGTTCTTGTTATTACTTGGACGCCTCCTACTCCTTCCTCTTCTTCTCCTCCTCCTCCTCCTCCTCATACCTAGACTTACTCGGACCTACTCATCCCCAGACTTCCTCATGCCGAGACTCACTCATACCCAGACTTACTCATGCTCAGACCTTCTCATTGTTTGACTTACTCGACGCAGCAGACTGTGAGGATGTCTGAGGCGGGGAGCTGGTTTCAGCACCCCTTAAGGGGAGCCGCCGAAGGGTATTGCACGGTCCCGTTCGCAGCCGTTTTGTAGGGATGTCTCAAACGGTTTCCCCGTTTTCTGTCTCAACATCTTTCGCTTGGAGAGCAGATTGTGAGGATGTCTCAGGCGGGGCGCTGGTTCCAGCACCCCTAAGGGGAGCCGCCGAGGGGTGTTGCACGGTCCCGTTCGCGGCCGTTTTATGGGGATGTCTCAAGCGGTTTGCCCGTTTTCTGTCTCAACATCTTTCGCTTGGAGAGCAGATTGTGAGGATGTCTCAGGCAGGGCGCTGGTTTCAGCACCCCTAAGGGGAGCCGCCGAGGGGTAGTGCACGGTCCCGTTCGCGGCCGTTTTGCGGGGATGTCTCAAGCGGTTTGCTTGTTTTTTGTATCAACGTCCTTCGCTTGGAGAGCAGATTGTGAGGATGTCTCAGGCGGGGCGCAAGTTTCAGCACCCCTAATGGTAGCCGCCGAGGAGTATTGCACGGTCCCGTTCGCGGCCGTTTTGTGGGGATGTCTCAAGCGGTTTGTCTGTTTTCTGTCTCAACATCCTTCGCTTGGAGAGCAGATTGTGAGGATGTCTGAGGCGGGGCGCTGGTTTCAGCACCCCTAAGGGGAGCCGCCGAGGGGTACTGCGCGGTCCCGTTCGCGGCCGTTTTGCGGGGATGTCTCAAGCGGTTTGCCCGTTTTCTGTCTCAACATCTTTCGCTTGGAGAGCAGATTGTGAGGATGTTTCAGGCGGGGCGCTGGTTTCAGCTACCTAAGGGGAGCCGCCAAGGGTGCTTCCACGGCTCCGTTCGTTGCCGTTTTGTGGGGATGTCTCTAGTGTTTTGCAAGTGTTAAGTTTTTGCGTTGTGCCCCATTGTGTGTTTCTGCTTTTGCTGTGCACCGTATGAGATGCACATGTGGATCATCTGGCTAGACGCTCATTTACAGATCCCAAATACAATCTTACATTTAAAACAGGATGCACATATGGGGAGCTCCACGCACTGAGTAATTGTTATATCTGTATATATGATTTCGTCATGTGCGTGCGCGTGTGGGTGTTGTGCATTGCTGTTGTCATTGATTTATGAAGATTCTAGATTGAGGTACACGGGTGTGCGCGAATACTACTATCTGAAAAAAGCGTAAGGGGGATGGCGATATTTGGCCTAGCCTGGATGGTATAGATACTTATGGGTCAGGGTCATGAACGATCGGGTCGAGTCACATGTAATTTGCAGTGTCCCAGGGGGACCGAGTACCCCGGGAGGGGGGATTGTAGAGTGTATTCTTCTTTTGACAGGAGACTGGGTATTCCGGACTGGGCTTGAGATTTCAGGGCCCCCTCTTTCTCTTCCCATACATGCTCGCGTGGTAAAGCAAACTACGACAGGAGTTTTTTGGTCGCTTTCGGCCTCTGGGGGTCTTCACCGGGCCCCAGGACCGTCGAATAACGGTAGGTTTTCCATAACGAGTCGATTCGGGATGAAAATCCGGCCCCAGGAAAAAGGGTACTTTGGGCTGGGGTCCCCTTCCCCCACCCCAGGTTCGAATCCCCCCCCCTGCAGCTCAGGGGGGGGGGCCTTCCACTGGTTCGAACTCCCCCCCTTGAGGTGGGGGGAACGCCCCCAGGCCCCCCCCCGTGCATCTCAAGGGGGGGCGCCCTGTTCGACCCCCCCTCACTTCCCAGTGTCCAAAGAACGCGCTCTGTCATACGTCTAAGGCCTCCTCCCATCTTCATCCTCTGCAGCATCCCTCCTCTCTTCCACTCGTCGCAGTGTGCCCAGGACCGGGCGCCACCCGCGCCGGCTACTTGAAGGCCTTGGCGACCGCTCTCGCCGATGACCAACAAGCGTGAAGACATGGGCGTATCAGGGAGGGCCTCGCTCGCGTTCCAGGGCCGAAGGAGATGCCATGCTCTCCCTGACGGAGCTTGGCGGAGTCGCGGCGGAAGCCAAAGGGGGGCGGAGCCGCCAGCGGGAGCCAGCGGAAGGGCCGGCGGAAGACGTCGGAGGTAAATCAGGAGGAGAAAAAACACACAGACATAATTAATCGTCGATCCCCCAGAAAATATGGCAAAAACCCAGAAAATATAGGAAAATATGGGGAATCATTTTATTTGTGTGTATTTATTTGTGTGTCCTGGGGCCCCTTGAGTAAAGTGCGTTCCCCCATGAGATGACAACAATTTTGTGTTCATGGTTTCCGGAACCCTCCATCTGGTCTTTTGGCGAGCACGTCGGCATGGCGACGCTATCTTTGGTTGCGATATCTGCGTTCTCATTCGTGTGCGTTCGTGCGCCCGAGCGGATCCGGTACGGAGGCATGAGGCACGGGGAGGACGGCGGGTGTTGCTAGAATCACCGAGCGCGTTTCATTTCTCGCAAAGTGCCTACTCGCAAACGTCCGAAGAAACATGTGTTTGCCTCGATGTAGTGGATCGCCGATCCCCCGCGGCGGATCCAGGCCATTTGCGAGTAGTTTCTTTGCGAGTAGTTCAACGCGCTCGTCTAGTCGGGTGTTGCTAGAAGCAACCCCTGGCCCAAGGTGCCCCCAGGATTTCCAAGGAGGCCCGCACGGCCTCCAGACCACCCCACCACGAGGGCCCGATCTTCTCCCCGGGGGCTCCCAACAGGGCGCGAGAGGCTGCGGGCACCTTGCGCCAAGGGCACCTTTGAGCAGCCCATGGGAGGATGGAGCAGTCGAGGGAGCGAGGAGGAGGAGGAGGAGAAGGAGGAGGAGATGGGATGTCGGGGCAAGGCGAGGCACGCGCCCGCGCAGGCTTGGCGCCAGCTGCGCGACACCTACCTGGACATCTGGGCCGAGGCCCCGTCCGCGGTCTGCGGCTGCCGTTCGTCAGGAGGGGAAAGAACACACAGACACAAGTAATCGTCGACTCCAAGGAGAATATGGGAAAATATAGGAAGTGGGGGGGAAGACAAAAACCCAGAAAAGATTGGAAAATATGGCAAACCCTGTTCTTTGTGTGAATGTGTGTGTGTGTGTGTGAATGTGTGTGCGCGTGTGTGTGTGTGTGTGTGTGTGCGTGTGTGCGTGTGCGTGTGCGTGTGCGTGTGCGTGTGCGTGTGCGTGTGCGTGTGCGTGTGCGTGTGCGTGTGCGTGTGCGTGTGCTTGTGCGTGTGCGTGTGCGTGTGCGTGTGCGTGTGCGTGTGCGTGTGCGTGTGCGTGTGCGTGTGCGTGTGCGTGTGCGTGTGCGTGTGCGTGTGCGTGTGTGTGTGTGTGTTTGTGTGTGTGTGTGTGGGTGTGTGTGTTTGGGCCCCTTCAGTTCGGGCGCTCTCTCGCTGCAGAGGGGCGCCTCGGCGACCCGGGGTGCAGACCAGCGGTCAAGCCTTGGGAGCTCTGCGTTGTGCCAGTTTTCGGTTCGAGAGCAGCCTTCACGTTGGAGGGTTGCGCTGAGGATCTTCCTGGTCGGACTCTCCACTCATCGAGTGCGTCCCACTACTCGCAAAGTGCCCACCTCGAATACGTTCGAACAAACGCACACATGCTTGCCTCTAAGTAGCTGATCGTAAATGCCCCGCGGTGGATCCAGGCCATTTGCGAACAGTGACTTCGCGAGCAGCGAAACGCGCTTGTCACTGTCTACCCACCGTGGCGTTGCCCTGGGCACCTCCATGGGGCCTGGCCCTCGCTGAAGGAGCTCATGTTCCTGACCCACGTTCCAGTGACCATGCTTCGGCTGTCGTGGCAGACATGCCGCCCAATGGGTTCCAAACCTTGAAGCAAGGGCGCCGTGGCAATTTTGGCTCGAGTTCAAACCGCGGGACCTCGGCGGCTTGAGCTTGTTCGCAGCCGAGAGGTCTGGGCCAAGGCTGCGTGCCTTCAGGGTGGTTTTTAGCATGGTGCCAGGTTGAAGGGTCACCAAGGGTCCGCCCAGCTGGCACCTCTCTTCGCCTGCACAGCACTTTGGCAAGGATAGGGCGCAAGGGCGTCAGAAGGACTGGGAAGAGTGTCGCACGACGTGAGCACCGTCATCGCGAGAGCTCGCACTCTTCTTCGTCAGATAGCTCTAACAGCAGGAGCCGAGGGACACGTTCCCTCACACGATCGAGGTCGACATCGGCACCGTCGACGAGTGACAGAACAGATCAGCCGCGTGCGCCAGATTCTGCGCCAGAGTGGGTGACAGGGCTGATCACGAACACCAGAGATAGCAACACGAGGCTTGAACAGATGGAGATGACTATGGTGGCTCAGATCAGCACGATGATGGCGACCATGGAAGTGCAGGACAGCAACATCCCGCAGATGGGGGGCAGGCTCCAGGCGCTGGAGCAAATGCAGAATGGGGTGCTTACAGAGGCGGTGCTGACGGCGATCGGGTGCACTATGAATGCGAAGTTGGAGGTGTCCAAGTGCAGCTTGACGACCTGCAGAAGGCGACAGTGCCGACCACAGGTGTCCATCAGAGGGTCGTCTCGACCGAGAAGAAGTTGGCGGGTGAGAAGGGTCGGCCGTCCAGGCCGGGCTCTGGTGCTGCTAGTGGTTCAGCCACGGAGCAGGAAGGCGCTTGCAGGCTGATTCTTGTCGGGTTCCTTGCCCGTTGATGGGCAAGATACTGAGGAGGGCGGCGGAAGCGTTTCGGGATGCACGCTCGCCTGAGCACGAGAGGAGTAGCATAATGACCACGGCCTCCGACATGTCCAGGAAGGCAGTCCTCGAGTTCAACAGCCCGAGCCGATGCTCGGACTTCATCGCGAAGTTTCGCGCCCTGGATGGGTTTCGGTTCCAGAGCCCGGTAGACTCGGAGGCGAAGTACACTCCGAGGCGGAAGCGGGGCAGCAGCCAGCAGGGAAGGAGGCTCTTCTTCATCATGGGCCCCGTGCGCAAAGTGATCAGTGAGGCCCTGGGGGGCAGGTGCGAATGCGACTCGAACGGGTTCGGAGGGGCCATATATTCGCTGCTCAAGCAGAGTGCCCGACGACGCTTGTGCAGCTCAAGCTGGAGGGTGAGGAGGTGCAACATGCGGCCCATGAGCAGGGTTTCGGTAGCTTCGGCATCCAGGATGCGATTCCTGCGGCGCTAGCTGCCCTCACTGTGCCCATTCAGCCCGTTCTCAATCGGCGTTGACGGTCAGTCAGAGACGCGTGCCGAGGCCCGCGCGCTGCCGGGGCGCCTGCGCGAAGATGCGCGCGAAGGCGGCAGGCTTTATCAGCGCGTCCAAACTGTGATTGCTTCGCATAGCGCTTTCTTAGATAGCGGCCCGTCGGCGGGGTCTCCTGGCGGGTTAACTTCTCCCCCCGCCGCTGGCTCGCCCCCTCTGGGAGCGTCCAGGACTTCTGCTGAATCCCTGAAGCCTTCGTTTCGGAATATTGGCCTTAGGTTCTTTCCTTTGGCGGACCCCGCGGGGCGTCCGGGCGCTGTCCCTGCGGTTAGAGGTGTCTCGTATAGTCCACCCTTCGGTGTGCGCTTGGAACGCCCATGGGCTATTTGGGAGGATGCGGGGTGGGAGTTGCACTTGCGCGAGGAAATGCGGTTGCGGTCTTGGTCATTGTGCCAGGCGATGTTGTGCGTCTGCAAGTGTGCCGCGGACATGTAGGGGATGCGGCTGCGTTGCTTCGTCGGTTGAAATCCGTAGCGATTGGAGCCAGCTTCTTAGATCTCAATGCAGCAGGGGGAGTTGTCGCCATCATCCGCGAGCGCCTCAGGAGAGAGTTTTCTTGCATTTGACATCCGCTTCTGGGGGGCGGGAGGGCCATTGCCACGTGGATGGATGGAAGGAAGTGGTCGATGACCATGTGCCCAATGCCAATATGGGCGCGCCTATCTACGCTGCCTGTTTGCGCAGAGTCCGCGACAATTTGCCATGGGGCGCCCGCTCTCTCAACCTTATTGTTGTGGATTGGAATTTCACCATGTGGGGGGGGGTGGATGACTGAAGATGGGCTGCGGTGGGGCGAGGGGGGTCGGGTGCATCTCGGGCTCTTCGATTCTCCGCGCGCCGACAGGTTTGAACGTGCGCAGTATGAACCGACGCGGCTTGGATGGAGCGCTGACCGCTCGACCCGGCACACAGCTAGGCTGGGCAGGGTGTATTCTGATGCGCCGTCGGCGGCGCCGGCGGATGCGACTGTGCGCGCCTCAGTCCACGGCTCATTTCAACGCTGCTCATCAGATCATAGGCCGATGGTCGTCGTTCTGGAGGCATTCAACCCGGGGGGGGGTCGTTGCGTCCCTGCGCGGTTGCGACGCACGGACGAGCATCGCCGAGCTGCGTCGGATACGTTAGCTGCCACTCCGACTGGTCTACACCAACCGCGCGGCTCACGCTCGCCAAGGCGCGCCTGGGGGAGCTCGTCGCTGCAGCTAGGGAGGCGGCGCGCGGGCGGCCTGCAAAGTGCCCTCAGGAATAGCACTATTGGATTATGAATGCTCTTAGGGAGGGCGCGGCTTGGGCGATTCATTGCGTGCGCGCGCGGTCGTTGCGCACCCTGCCGCGCTACGATTCTTCGATTAGGGGCGGATGTACCGCGCGGACCTGGAGGGGCCATGTCAGCACGCTAGACAGTTACAGCTCGAGCACATTGTTAACCGGGAGAGGGAGATTCAGCGTGGAGGGACGCCGGGAATTACGGAGGAGAAGGAGGCTGCGCGAGAACCTGAAGAGCAAGCTGCGTCGAACGCGGCAGTTCTGGCAGCAGTTTAAGAGACGTGTTTTTCTCGATGGAGCGCGGGGCCAGGATGGCAGCGCGCGTGCGTCGACCGACGCTGCCAGCAATGCGCTCGCGGAGCATTTTTCTGGAGGGGTCTTTCGCTAGATGCAGGAAGATCGAGCGCTTTGACCTGGAGCTTGAGCACTGTCTGCACGTTGATGGGCTCGAGCCCGGACGCCGCCCAGAGCGGCGGTTTGCGCGTGAGGAGCTTGGCCGTGAGATTCGGAAGGGGGGGGGGCGCCGTCCCTGGGGGGGATGGGACGCCGCGTGCTGCTTGGCAGGCGGGCTGCTTTACGATGCGCGCGCCGAGTTGTTTGACAGTGGGAGCGAGACGCCCCTTGCGAACATGCGCGAGATGCTGCTCTGTTTGTTGCCAGAAGGTGCTCGTGCCGAGGACAGGGCAAGCGGTGTCTCCCGAGCTCCTGGGGCCGCGCGGCCTTTAGCCCTCTGCGACGCAGACGCCAAGGTCACGCCATTGGCCTTTGGAGCGCCGCTTGGTGCCATCGCGCCGCGCGCAGCTTATGTGGATCAACGGAGGGGGGGGTGCGCGGTCGGTCTATTGCGCCCAACATCGCGGTTGCAGACAGGCGGGGGGGGGGGGGGGATGCAACGACATGTGGGTGGGTGCCGGAACGGTGTTCAGATATTTACGGACTCTGCGGCAGCGTTTCCCTCGATCCACCTTGCTTGGATCCTGAGAGTGCTCGAGTGCATGGGCGCCCCCGAGCAGATCGGTTTATGCTTGTGCTCTGTATGCCGACAATACCGGAACCAACATGTTGAGGGGGGGATGATTTCTGAACATGCGATTGAGGTCGGAAGGAGGGTTCGGCAGGGTGGCCTTTCGAGCGTGCGCCTGTTTGCCGCGGCGACAGATCCAGCCCCACGGTGGCTCGCGTGGAACGGTAGTGAGCGCGTGGACAGAATGTCTGCGCATTGTGATGACCTTATTTTTTTATCCCTAATGCCGAGTGCGGGCTTCGGCCGATTCTTGGGCTCCTCGGGGATTTGGAGGGCGCGGTTGGATTGCGCCTCAACTTTCGGGAATGCGTTGTGCTTGTGGTGGGGGGCGCTTCTCTGGAGGCTATCGCTACCCTCGCGGGTCGATTGGGGGCCAGTTGTGGGCGCGTGGCGGTTGCGCGCGCGGTCAAATATTTTGGGGCGGTGATCGGGCCAGAGGGCCCAGCCAGAGCTGAGGGCGAGGCTATCCCCGAGCTGCTGGATGGGACGATGGCCGCACGGCATGCTGGGCTTGGCCTTCCGTTGGGCATGCGCACATTTCATGTCCTCCGCTTGTCTCTCCTGCAGTACATCTTCCAAGTCTATGTCCCACCTCGCGCGCTCCTCGTTGCCTATCGGCAATGCGCCCAATTGTTGACGAATGGGCCGTGGAACGCCATGTCCACGGGGTTGTTGGAAGGCCTTCGTATGTGTGGTGGTGGGGTCAGTTCGACGCACTTCCCGTGCGCGAGCATTACGGCGCGTGCACGGCGCGCGGCACAGTGCCACGAGCATCCTGCAGAGCTTGGGCAGGTGCGAGCCTCTATTCGTTCAGATGAATGTTGCATTGTACGTGGGATGTGGGGATGATGGAAGGAATGCATCACTTACCAGATGGGGGAAGCCAGGAGGGGGGGGCGATGCCTGCGTTGCTTGTGCTTGATCCGCCGCCGCGCACGCCGAGGAAAACAATGCAGATCGCAAACTTTATGCTCACCTGTTGAGGATGTATCGTCGTCCTTGCCGTAGTGCACTCGATATTCTGAAAGCCCGCGTCGATCGGTGGCTCCCCGAAGTAGACATTGATGATCTTACCAGCATTTCGTATCGTCTTTTGTGTGTGTGTGTCGTGTTGCGAACCCCTACTTTGCGATGACATAAGTACGGTTCGCGTGTCGGGGACTGTGCGGCGGCGCTCTTGCAGACGGTGGCGAGGAGGTGCATGTTCGGGCGCCGAGGGAACCAGGCCAGAAACTGCCTCAGACACTACTCAGTATGCCTTCGGCTTCGCGAGATGATCGACCGATGGCTGCACGATGAAATACTTGCCCATGGGCATGATTGATTTTCCCCCCTCTGTTTTTGACACGCCTCAGTCAGGAAGCCGACGTTAGGCTTACCTCAGTATGTGATGCGTTGTATTTCGCGCGCAATGCCTGGAGGTGCGGTGCCACTGTTGCTCCGAAGTTGCTGTTTGAAGGCAGGCTGAGAGTTCGCTGCCGCTTGCATCCTGCGGTGCAGGCCGCCTGGAACCAGACGCCAGAGGTCGGGCAAGCTGGCGGCGGAAGTGGCAGTGGAAGAAACAGACCGCGAACGCCACCCAGCCTTGTCCCAGAGCGTACGCTCTCGGTTGTGTATTTTTTTCATTGTTGGGCCACCGCTGGGGAGGTGGTGGCAGGGGAAAAAAACCTTGAAGCAAGGGCGCGCGAAATTGTTCGCTCTGCACGCTGCGCGGTCCGGGCTCCGATTCCCCCTCGTCCTCCTCTTCCCCCCTTTGGGTGCGGCGCGAGAGCAGGAAGTTATTCGCGCTTCGCGCAGCGCGAAGCCAGAAACCAGGCGCCCGCGTGTTTCGACTGTCGTGCCAGAGGTGCCGTCAGACGGGGTCAAAACCTTGAAGCGGGGACCACGGCCGGCACGACGCGCACAGCCGCCGGTGTGCCTGCAGCGACTCACGCCCACGGGTCTTGACACTGTCGCGCACGGCACATTCACGACCGCATCTTCCTCTGCCTCTTTTCTCTCGGTCGCTCGTTCTCAACCTCCTTCTTTCGCACACAGGACCTCCTCTTTCTCGTGGCGCAGGGAGGAGTCGGACTGGGAAGTGAAGAGGAGGAAGGGAGGAGAGAGAATGATGATAATCATGAGGAGGAGGAGGAGGAGGAGGAGGAGGAGGAGGACGATGCGGAGAAAAACGGTAGTTGCGATGGCGTGCTATCTGGTGAGACTAAGAGTGGCATTCGTGCAATTTTTGTTTGCAGCCAACTGGAAGCCAACGGTGCCAATAACGGCGAGGTCACCGCTGGTCCTGGCCGGCGACGCCAAGATGCGTTCCGTACCGTAGACCCCCTCCTTGTTTTTCTCCACCCGGTTTCTGATTACAGAAGCATGAGAATCCAGCGAATGTGCCCCTCTCCTCCACCTTCTCGGCCTCCTGCTCGCCATCCTTTTCGTCTAGACCCCTTATTCGCCCTTCTCCACATCGTTTTGCCCTTCCTCGTCCTTCTCCGCCTCCGCTTTCTCCTTGTCGTCCTCCTCCTTTTCCCTTTCCTCCTCCTCCTCCTCCTCCTCCTCCTCCTCCTCCTCCTCCAGCCTGACTCCCGCATAGATCTGGCCACCTTGATGCAGCACATGCGTGCTCTGTGGGTGCCTCGGTGGACAGTCGAGGCGTCTCTGCAGCGCTTCGCTGCAATGCATGAGAGACACGTCACGCACAGGCGAAGATTGGCAGCCGATGACCAGTGAGGATACGGTTCAGGCGTTCGTTGAGGAATGTGCCCAGGAGGCTGCAGACCCTGGAGGATTCCTTATCTGATGAAGGTGGCTGTGATATCCCTTGCCTATCCACTGTTGGATTTCCACAAGCTTCAGACCCTGTGTTCCTTTATCTGAGGGTTCTTTGTCCAATGCCCACACCGTATCTCGCGCTGCCTCCGCGGGGCCCGAGCCTCCACAGGCAGAGGCTCGATCAACCGACCTAGGCCCCTTGGACCTGCGCGCCTCCCACCCCCCGCCTCTCGATCGGAGCTCCTGATTCTGGCTCCAGGCCTGCGAGGAGGACGTCTCCTGGTCATGGCTCCTCCTCCCCCTCCCCCTCCTCCTCCTCCTCATCCTTCTTCTCCTCTTCCTCCTTCTCAATGGCCGCCGGTCCTCGAGGGGCTCCTCCCAAAGCCCGACACCGGGGGCGAGCGCGGCGTGGCCCTTCGCCCTTGGCCCATCCGCTTTGTTCTTGGGGGGGGGGGCCGGCTTCGTGGGAGCCCCGTGGGTGCGGCGGCGTGAGGCGCGAGCTGGGCCCCGGGATGACGAGAGGCCGTCCGCGGGAGCTCGGCCCTCCACGTGTGCCCCGGCCCGCCGGCTCCGTGCCGAGCAGGGGTGGGCCTCAGCGGTGTTTGGGCGATTTCGTGGGCCGTTTTCGTTTCGATCTCGTTCTGCGTTCCAGGCGGACGGAAGGCAAGGCGAGGGAAAACGGAAGCAGAACGAAAACGAAGAGCGCCGCTTGGTGACAGCCCTGGTGCCGAGTCGCTGGCGGCCATGGGCTTCAGCAGCGGCAGCGTGCTCTGGGAGGGCGCAGCATTTGCGGACTCGCTCGACCCGCTACGGCCTTGCTCGCCTCCGCCCTCGAGCTTGGGTGCCGGGCTCGGACGGTCGGACCCTCGCGGACGAGTTGCCTCGCCCCTTGGTTCTCTCCGCACAGGGTGGAGGGGGGGCACTTCCGAGGCCATCGTGCCCACTGGGCCCCTCCTCACGGGGGAGGGAAGGGCCACCAATTAGGCACGTGCAGTCCTATATGACGTCTCGGTAGCGAATCAGGGGAGCCTGGTATACCCTCTTAATGCCGTCTTCAGCGTCGATTAGCGTCTGGGAGTCGATGAGATGTCGGCGATTTCGCGTCGATATGCGTCGCTTCAGCGTCGACTGGCGTCGGTTGGCGTCGATTCGCAAGAGCCGACAAGGTGGTATAGGAGACTCCCATGAGTCGCCACCGAAGGGGAGGGAAGGGCCAACAGTCTCGCACGTGCCGTCCCATATGACGTGCTGCAGGCTGTCCATGATGAGCAATTTCCCCCGCGCTGTGGTCAAGCAGTGGGCTGATGATGCGAACACCGGAGGGGCCGAGGGCACGGCCCGACAGGTTCTCGATCTCCTCCCCCCAGGCCGCGGGCCGCTTTTGATCGCGAGGCCACGACAGTGGGCACTGACGTCAGGTGTTTGAGGACTGCTCAGAAGGCCCAGGGACTTCCGAGCCTTGAGAAGGCTCGCCCATCCTCTTTTCCCCCCGGGCTGGCTTAGGGGAACAAGCAATGATATAAACGAAAACTCGGAGGTCCGCGCGGATTTCTCGGATCGGCGCTGGACCCCCCCTCCCTGGCGCGCGGAGCGCGCCAGGGGCGGCGCCGGAGGCGCCGCCGGGGGGCTCCAGCGAGCCCGGGGGGAAAAGAGGATGGGCGAGCCTTCTCAAGGCTCGGAAGTCCCCGGGCCTTCTGAGCAGTCCTCAAAACCCTGACGTCAGTGCCCACTGTCGTGTCATTGTCATTGTTCGTTCCCCCATGGCCGCCGCTCCCCGGGTCCCCGGGACACGACTCCGCGGCAGTCGGTGTGGACCTGCTCTCCCGACCCCTCGGCTGCCACCCGCGCCGCCAGGCCGGCCTGAGCCGCTCCGCGGCCTCGGCCCGCCTGTCCGCCCTGGAGCGCAAGGCCGCGGTGCGGCGGCGCCTAGCAGGAGGCGGGCCTGGGGGGGGCGACTCCTCCTCCTGGTCCTCCTCTTCCTCCCTCCCCTCCTCTCTCTCCTCCTCCCCCTCCTTCCCCTCCTCATCCTCCTTCTCCTCCCTCTCCTCCTCCTCCTCCTCCTCCTCCTCCTCTTCCTCTTACTCCTCCTCCTCCTCCTCCTCCTTCTCCTCCTTCTCCTCCTCCTCCTCCTCTTCCTCCTCCTCCTCCTCTTCCTCTACTCCTCCTCCTCCTCCTCCTCCTCTCCTCCTCCTCCTCCTCCTCCTCCTCCTCCTCCTCCTCCTCTCCTGCCTCCTCCCCCCTCACCCCCCTCTTTTCCTCCCCGCAGGCGCCACAGCAGCTCACCACCCTGTTTTCCTGCCCCCTCATCCCCCCCAGGCGCCGCAGCCGGTGTTCCTCCTCCAATTCCTCCTCCTCCTCCTCCTCCTCCTCCTGCTCATCATTATCATAATAATAATCATAATCAGCAGCAGCAGCAGCAGCAGCAGCAGCAGCAGCAGCAGCAGCAGCATCATCATCATCATCATCATCATCATCATCATCATCATCATCATCATCATCATCATCATCATCATCATCATCTTCATCTTCATCATCTTCAGCATCTTCAGCATCAGCATTATCATACGCATCATCATCCTCATAATCATCATTATCATCATCCGCATCAACATCATGATGATGATGATGATCATCATCATCGTCATCTGCATTAGCATCATTAGCTTCAGCATCAGCAGCAGCATCAGCATCATCATCATCATCAGCATCAGCACCAGCTTCATCGTCATCATGATAATCATCATCGTTGTCATCATCCTTATCACCATCAGCATCGTCATCAACATCAGCATCATCATTATCAGCATCGTCCTCATCACCATCGTCATCATCAGCGTCATCGTCATTGTCGCCATCGTCATCATCACCATCATGATCAGCATCAGTAGCGCCATCACTAGCATCATCATCACAGTCGTCATCAGCATCATAAAAGCCATTTCCGTAATAATATACTCATCATCAACATCATTTGCATCACCATCCTCATCCTCATCATCACCAGCAGTATCATAATTCGCATTAGCATCAACATCATCATCATCATCATCATCAGCAGCAACAGCAGCAGCAGCATCATCCTAACCACCACCACCACCATCATGATCATCATCATCATCATCATCATCATCATCATCATCATCATCATCATCATCATCAGCGATGATTGCGAGTTCGCCGACGGGTTCGACACCTTCGAAGTCATCCTCGAGGGGGCTGTGGGCCTCAGGGCCTTGCCTCCCCTGCCCGCTCTCACCGACGGCCCACTCGGCTTCAGGGCTCTCACTTGGCTGTGGCACCGCAGGGATCCCACCGACATGAGGCGCCTCGCCGACGAGCTGAATTGGGCGGCTGCGACCCCCGTTCCCGAGGAGCTCGAGGGCGATCTGGTGAGTGGTTCCCGAGGGCGCCGCGGCCCCTGGAGCCCACGTGGACGAGGTCGAGTGGGACGACCTGCAGGCGATCATCCAGCAGCACTGTACAGCGGGGGGGAGTCTCGTAGTCCTCCGAGGCGCTGGCCCAGCTGCTGCGGGCGACACCACTGCCCCTGCAGGAACAGTTGTCTGCATGCGAGCTCCTGGAGGCGGCGGCCGCCTCGGCGTTGGCCCTCGCAGCGGCCGGCCTCCTCCTCGGGGCCCCAATCGAGGCGCCCCAGGCCTTAGACGCTCAGATGTCTGATGCGGCAGTTGGCTCGCCAGCTGCTGCCGCTTACGATTCACAATGCCCTACGGGGCCTCTCGCTGGCCCTGCTGCCAGCTCTGCTCAATGTAGGCCCGCACACTGCGGCTCGGGGCCCATCGGTCCGTCGAGTGCGGTCGTTGGGGTGGGAAGGGACCCTGTGGTGTAGGTGCAGCCCCTGGCGGGCTCCGCACATTCCTGGGTTCCCTTCCCGCCGCCTCTGCTCGCGGCGCCAGGCGGGTCCGAGGATCACGGATGCCTGCGACGAGCGTGCTTGCCCTCGGATGGGGGAGGGACCCCGTGGCGTAGGCTGTACCCTACGGGGCTCGGCATACGGGAGGGTTCACTCCCTCCCGCCCCTCTTGGGCTCGCTGTGTATTTGTTTCGCTGCTTGCCCGCGCTTCCGAGGCTGACAAGCGGAGAGCGAACCGTGGGCGTAGGTGAGTATTGACGTTCAGGATCGAACTCCGCAGGCACTGCATGAGCTACAGTGTCTGTGTGGCCGCGGGCCTTGGACTGTGTTGCTCTTCCGGCGTTCGCTCGATGCTGCTTGGCTCGGGCTGTGCACCTGCCTGCAGTTCTTTCAGGTTGGCAGCGCTAGCTGCGCACCAGCCCGCTCGATCGCACTGCTGTTCGCGCCGCTCGCGGAGGCAGAACCGGGGGGTAGGTGCATGCTCCGACCCTCGGGATCGCCTCCGCGCGCCTCGGCAGAGCAACGGTGTCCGCCCTGGGCCATGAGCCACAAGAAGATTATGTTGCCCTGCTGGCGCGTGCGTGCCGCCGTTGTGGGCTGAGTCGCCGTGACTGCTCGGATGCCGTGTCAACCGCTTGCTTCAGCCGAGGCGGTGGGTGACCTCTTGGCACTGAGGTGAATCTGCGAGGGTGCCTTGGGCACGAGACCGAGCGTTGCCGCCGCAGGACCACAGGGAAACGTCTCGGTCCGAGGGGCAGTACGAGTTAGGAGCTCCTGACCCCTTGAGACGCGGGTATCATCATCATCAGCAGCAGCATCAGCATCATCATCATCATCATCATCATCATCATCGTCATCATCATCATCACAATCATCATCATCATCAGCATCATCATGGTATGCCCGCCCTCCTCCTCCTCCTCCTCGTCGTCGTCCTCCTCCTCCTCCTCCTCCTCCTCCTCCTCCTCCCCCTCCCCCTCCTCCGCTTCCCTCCCTTTTCCCCATTCCTCCTCATCATCATCATCGTCCTCGTCCTCCTCCTCCTCCTCTTCACTCCTCTTCCCCGTGCCCCTCGTCCTCCTCCTTCTCGTCCGTATTATTTTTCCCCTCCTCCTCCTCCTCCTCCTTCCCCTCCTCTCCTCGCTCTTCCTCTTCCTCTCCTCTCCTCCTCCTCCTCCTCCTCCTCCTCTTCCTCCTCGTCTCCGACCCCCCGGCGCCTCCGCTGCCGAGGCTCGTGTTCCTCCTTCTCGTCGTCGTCGTCCTCCCCCTCCCTCCTCCCCTCCCTCCTCCTCCTCCTCCTCCTCCTCCTCCTCCTCCTCCGCCTCCTCCCTCCTCCTCGTCCTCCTCCTCCTCCTCCTCCTCCTCCTCCTCCTCCACCTCCTCCTCCTCCTCCTCCTCCTCCTCCTCCTCCTTCTCCTCCTCCTCCTCCTCTTCCTCCCCCTCCTGCTCGAACGGTAAATTCTTGGGCTAGCGCCACACCGCCGACCTCCTTGGGAATTGGCGGTGGTTGCGTGTTGCTCTTGAGGGCCTCATGTGCGCCTTTCCGGGGGCTTCTTTGAGCTTTTTTGGGGCTTCATGGGGGCCTCTTGGTTTTTTTTGTGCCCCTTTGGGCTGACATGTTCAGTATCCGTCGTGCACGCATCGGGGGGAATGGGGTGAGAACCCGCATGACAGTGGGCATGTGCCAAAACACCCGACAAGCCTTCGGCACATCCCGCCACATGGAAAGCGTCTCGGCGGCGTCGTGGAGGCAGATGTTTCCAACTTTCCTGAATTGGTTACTCGTTTTATACAGAGCAGTGCCCGCGCGTCTTCTTCTTTTCCTGCCCCCTTCCTCTCTTCAACTGTCCTGGCTCTCACACTTCCTTCCTGCGTGCCGGCTTGCGTCCTACCTGGCCATCCCCGGGGGGGTGCGATCTGCGACACCGTCGCCACGTTCGGGGGCCGATGGGGGGTCCAGTGGAGTGACGTCTTACCCCGACTCAAAAGAGACCTCGCCATCCCTTGGGGGCTGCGATTGGCGAAACTGCTACCACTTCCGAGGGCTGCTGGGGGGCGCAGCGGAGTGACATCTCACCCAGATCACACCAGGAGACCTCGCCATTCGTGTGGGGGGCTGCGATCTGCGAAATTGCCGCCACGTTGGAGGGCTGTTGGAGGGTCCAGCGGAGTGACATACGATTCATACCACCAGGAGACCTCGCCATCCCTGGGGGGCTGCGATTTGCAAAGTTGTCGCCACTTTTAGAGGGCTGCGGGGGGTCCAGCGGAGTGACGTCTTACGTGGACCACCCAGGAGAGCTCGCCATCCCTGGGGTCCAGCGGGGTGACGCCTTGTTTTGAGTTCCTGGGGGTTGTTTGGAGTTCCAGGGTCGTCAGTGTCCCAGCAGGGGTGCAGGGATAGCGTTTGACGGGCCCCGAGGCGGCGGAGGAGGAAAGGCAGAAGAGGAGGAGGAGGAGGAGGAGGCGTAGGAGGAGGAGGAAAGGGAACACGAAGTGGAGGAGGCGGAGGAGCCGGGAGAGGAGGTCCGGCACGCGCTACCGCGGCGGCGCCAGCGCGGTTCTTGCAGTAACTCTGAGCAGGTTTAAGCAGACTTCGCGCGCCGCGGCGATCGTGGCGCAGGCAGCGCTGCATCTTTAGCGTACTACCGACAACAGCAACACTCTTCGGCATCTTCCCGTCACTGTCGCCGTCGTCCCCTGCCCCCTTGCCACCTTCCCTCTACTGCTGCCGCGCTGTCCGTTCAGATCCCCGCGCGTCCTTTTCCTGCCATTCATTCCTGTCCCCATGTCTTCCTCAAACCTGGGCCCTCGCTCCTCGTCCCTCTGTTATCTTGTGCATCGTGCCACGTGGGCGCATCCCATGTAGGTTGCACAACGTATAACGGCGCCTGCTCTGTCATTGTCTTGGCAAGTTTGGGCCAACTCCTCTTGCCGCTTGATGGAAATGGGTTGGGCACGTCACGGGGTAACGGGCACGCGTGGCGAAACGGGCAGAAACCCACGTATACAGGCGGAGGGCATCTGTCAAAACACCCGGCGAACGATTATCGAACGGCCGTCGGCGCCTCCCGCCACCGTACTTGGTTTGCGGGTCCGAGGCCACTTGGACGGCTGATGGGATCTCGTGGGGTGCGTTTCGGGGGCGTCTTTGGGGCAGTTTTTGAACCTCTTTGGGGCGTCCTGGGCGTCGCTTGGGGGCTTTGCGCGGCCATCTTGGGGTTCCCTGGGGGGTTGTTGGGTGGGGGCTCCTTGGGGCAACCCGGAGGCGTGTTGGGGTGGATGACTTGAAATGTCAGTTAGGGTTCCTGTTCAGGGCCTTCCTTTCGGGGCCGTCGTGAGGCCATCCTGGGCCGACTTGGGGGTTTCTTGGGTTGTCTCTGGGTCGTTTTGGGTCGTTCTGGAACACTCGTAGGGGCCTTTTCGCCCATCTTGGGGCGAACTTGAAGAACTCTTTGGCCGTCAGGGACGTTATGAACGCCCAAGAAGCGAATGTGCAAAATGTGCACGCTTCCCAAGGGAATGGGACGATTTATGTTTTTGGGGGCTGTCTTGGGGCGCCTCTTGTCCTGGGGGCCTTTTGGGCCGTCTGGAGACCAGCGTGGGTGTTTTGGATCGATATTTCAGCGACTCGTGGCCTTCACGGGCCGGCCCCAGGGCCTCTTGGGGCCTTCTTGACCTGCTTTGGGGCCCTCTGCCCCCCCGGGCGCGTTCACCCACCACCCCGGGGGACCCCCCCCATCCTTCCAGATCGACCAGGCCGGGCTCCCGGGGGAAAGGGTTATGGGGAGGGGGGAACATCTCACACGCCGATGAACCCCAAGGGGTCGGCGTATCCTCCTGGTGCATTGCCTGTTTCTCACCATTGCCTGCCCGCTGCGGTATCGGCCCAAGCCTGATCAGTGCACCGGACCCGCCTTATGCACGCCTTAAGTTACCAGGTACGATCCGCTTTCAGAAGACCACTATTCCTCATTCACCCCTCACATTAATTTTTCGAGTTGGTAGCGGAGCAGGGTCGCCGTTGACCCCACCACGGCCGCCATGTTTCGCCATGCGTCGACCGCGTTGGCACCCCACCGTCATAGCCTTATGCAAGCACAAGTAGTACGACGTCTACCAGGAACCGCCTTCAATATTACCACCTTCAACATATCGCCTTCGTGCACTTCCTCCCCATAGCTTTGGCAGGGGACGTTGCTTTAGGGCACGTCGGGGCTGCAACAGCTCACCCGTCAAGTTCAATGACCGTGCGCGAGCACAACCAGTATTTCATCAAGGACAGCGTCGCGAAGGGTTACCATCGCGTCTCGAGAGCCCCGGAATAAGGAACCAGAGGAGTCAACTTGGCGACTGTGTCGCCGGTGCCTGGCGGTCGTGCACTTCCTTCCCATAGCTTTGGCAGGGGACGTTGCTTTAGGGCACGTCGGGGCTGCAACAGCTCACCCGTCAAGTTCAATGACCGTGCGCGAGCACAACCAGTATTTCATCAAGGACAGCGTCGCGAAGGGTTACCATCGCGTCTCGAGAGCCCCGGAATAAGGAACCAGAGGAGTCAACTTGGCGACTGTGTCGCCGGTGCCTGGCGGGGAGACAGTGGAGGGCATTACGACAGTGGCACCCTCAATCCGAGGCACTGCACTTCGGGACCCGACCCTTTGTTTGCCGAGTCAGACCCGCCAGCAAACCAGATCGGGATCCCGATGCGCACATTTCCGCGATGCTGGCGCGGATTGTTCCGATGACCGAAAGCATCCCAGAGACATGACGGACAC